>JAXCMG010000073.1:3525298-3594136 GCA_034642415.1 Podarcis siculus | reverse complement strand
GGGGGGGGGGGGAGCAAAGACTTCCCCCCCCCAGCCTTCAGAAGAGGTCGGGGGACAGATTGTCCCCGGACCAGGTCTGAAGTCGGTTTCCATAGGAACGCATTAATTGATTTTCAATGCATTCCTATGGGAAACCGTGCATCGCAAGACGAAAAACTCGCAAGAAGAAAAAACTTGCGGAACGAATTAATTTCGTCTTGCGAGGCACCACTGTAACAGTGGAAGAGCTGTTTCATACCTTGCATTACTTGTATCAGCTTGTTTTGTTTATGCTTTTTTCTACAGGTGACTGTACAGAACAAAACCACACAATTGTATGGAGTATCACTGAACAGTGCAGTTTCAAGTTATCAGTCCATCTTTTATCTGGATTCCAAATTTGCATTTATTTTTTCACCAAGAAAGTATACGGGCATAATTTACATTGGTACAATTATTTCAAATGCATTTTCTTTCTTCTCCCTTTTGGTTTTAATTTACCTGTGTGTTGGGGGGGGGTTTAGTCTGTTTGTTTGGTTTGAAGTATGATTATTTTAAATGCATTTCCTCCCGCCCCCTCCACCCACTTGGTTGCAATAGTATATATCCATTCTGGATAGCTCAGTTGGTTAGAGCATGGTGCTGATAGCGCCAAGGTTGCAGGTTTGATCCCTGTATGGGACAACTGCATATTCCTGCATTGCAGGGGGTTGGACTAGATGATCTTCAGGGTCCCTTCCAACTCTATGAGTGTATGAAATAAATAATGATAAATTCATAAAGTACTGTATGAGGGAAGGGTTGGTCTGTTTGGTTGGTTTGCAAGGCGCTTGGGGTTGGCGTGGGCAAGACTAACGAATTCTTATGGCAATAATAGCAGCCGTCCGTTCCCCGCAAAACGCCAGAACTCGGAACTAGCCCACCTACCCGTTATCCCCGAGAGGAGCTGCGCCTTCCTCTCCCTCAGGACCGGAGGCGGGCGGGCGGGCGAGCACGTCCCTCTCACCTGGGCAGCTGCGGCTGCTTCTATCTTCCCGGAAGCTTCTGACAGACAGGCTTGAAGTGCGCCTGCGCCACATTGCATCAATAAGCCCCGCCCCCGACAGGACTAAGGCGCGCAACACGCATGCGCCGTGTCGGCCGGCTCGGGGGCCCCTGCGAGCTGCGCGTGCGCGAAAGGTTAACGGCGACCGTTGCTAAAGGCTGCTTCTTCTTTCAGCCGTTGGCCCCGCCCTCCTTCTTCAGGTGTCAGTTAAAAAAAGAAAGGCGTGGCGGGGGCGGAATGAGGCGCCCAAAATAAGAATAAATCCGCTCCGTCCTGATTCCTTTGGGTCAGTAAGCAGCAAGTGCTGCCACCTGCAAGGCTTCGAGCCGAGTTTCACTTCAAGGAATTGAATAATGTTTCTGGTGTGGCTCGTTTGCCCCAGTAAAACACCCTGACTCTGTAGAAAGAAATGAAATAAAACCAATAAATCCGCGCCGCCCTTATATGTCGCTTGGCAGGTCGTGGCAACAGGCAGCGCCGAGCTTCGCGTTCGCCAAGCCTCGCTGCCAACGGGCCCCTGAAGGCATCTCGGCTTCGTGGTCTAGAACATGGCAGCCTGGAGGCGAGCCAATCCGCCTGGAGTTAAAAGAGATTTAAGGCCCAGCGCAGCCGCGACAGGCGAAGGCAGCCCAGCTCTCCTCTCCGGGGCTTCAGGCCGAAAAAAAGAAAAGAAAAAGGAAACCGCCCTCAGAGAAGGATCAGCCATGTTCTAGGAATGGGCGCAAGTGCCAGGGCGCAAGTGGAAGCAGAGAAGAGCAGGCTCGGGAATAGAGGAAGAGCCCTCCTCATCCTGATGTGCTGATTTAGGATATTGGAAAATATTTGCTTTAAAACATACATGGAAGAGCGGTGGCGGGCTGTGTGGTGTGTTGTGTTATGTATTTTTGTGGTTCTGTGGAAGGCCACCCTATGATGCTCGCATGATGGGCAGTATATATAAATGTAAATAAATAAATGAGTATTGATAACAGAGGCCTGTGATGAGTTACTATTTAATTGTACATTTATTGCTCCATCCAGCGAGATGAGATAACACAGGAACAAGAACTGTCATGAGTGTTGTAAAGGCAACCGATACCAAGAATAGTTTTTGGTCTGTTGTTCTCAGGTATACAGTGGTACCTTGGGTTACATATGCTTCAGGTTACAGACTCCACTAACCCAGAAATAGTGCTTCAGGTTAAGAACTTTGCTTCAGGAGGAGAACAGAAATCGTGCTCCGGCGGCGCAGCAGCAGCAGGAGGCCCCATTAGCTAAAGTGGTGCTTCAGGTTAAGAACAGTTTCAGGTTAAGAACGGAACTCCGGAATGAATTAAGTACTTAACCTGAGGTACCACTGTATTTTAAAAAGCAGTGGCTCCTTCATTTATTGTTAATATCCTACATAAAATTAGCCTCATTGAATTAACCAGCATTTTAAGATTACAATTCTATGCACGTATACCTGGGAGTAAACACCGCTGTACTTAATGAAGACGTCTGGATAAACATACGTAATATTAGATGCAAGGCCAGCCCAATTCATTTTGGCACCTCAGGAAACCACAAAATGGCACCATGCTCCCTGCCAGGAAAGAAGGGGTGAGTGAAGATCAGCATCAGGAACAAGGAGGGGGAAATAAAGATCGACTTTGGGATCTTCTGCACCTGTGGCTTCTGCTGTCTGAGGTGGTTGCCCCATTTGTATGCGCCGGCCCTCATTAGGTGGCACCATGTGCCTACATATTGCTATGGAAGCTGAATTATTTCCATTGAGTGCATTGTATCCGTGTGGCCGGACATTAAGTAGAAATTCTTGTTCGGTGACATTTTTCTACAGCTTGGAAAAATCAACTTGTATAAATCAGCATAGTTCTGTGTAAACCTTGGCTTTACTTGCTGGAGATTTGGGCTGATATATAGGTGTGACTGTGCATTCACATGCCTGGTGCTCAGCATTTGAAAAATATGAGTAATCATGAGAGCCACGAGATCATTGTCAATACAGTCAAATGAGGAAACTTTAAGGCCACAGGTGTACGTTTGTGTTTTGTTGGGTCCTTCAGGTTCTCTGTCTCAGACACACACACACACACATTTACTGTACATAGAAAAGTAACACATTAAGGAGATGCCTTTGTTAAAACTTCCTCCATAGCATGGTAATGGTCTATATGCAGTTAATTTTTCCGTAGGAGAACATTCAAACACTATTCCCCTTCCAGCAGTCCAAAGTGGTTCAGTCCAGGAAAAGCTTTAAATTTTATTGATTTATGAACTGTACTTAAACCTCCAGTTCCTTGGAGGTTTTTAAGCAGAGGTTGGATGGCCATCTGTCAGATATGATCTACCTGAGATTCCTGCATTGCAGGGGGTTGGATTAGATTACCCCCTTTCAACGCTACAGTTCTATGATCTTGCTAAAGTAAATGTTGGAAGATCCATGGCTTGATCATCTGAACTATTTTTCTTTGGTTAAAAGCAGGTGTGGGGGTGATTTAGACTGGGGCTGCAGCAGTGGGGAGGTAGAGTTAATCTGAAGCTGCTGTGGCGCAAGGGTGGATAGGTTGAGGGATAGCTCAGTTGGTAGAGGATGAGACTTTTAATCTCCTCCCTGGGCACCACCAACCCACGCTATGCCCCTGGCTATGTATGTTTAACATAAAAAAAAAAATCTGTTATGAAAGAGCTAGTCATGGATCTCCTACGCTTCAACTAGTTTAGCCTAAATGGTCTATAAATTCAGCTTCATTGGGTGTTCCTGACTTCTAGTGTTAGGAGGGAAAAACTCACCCAGGTTGATTAAAGAAAGCTGGCCCATGTACATGTTTTTAAAGGAGTAGTGCATCTGTTCCCTTGATTCCAAAGGATAAATATAGCATCACTAACTAGACTGAAATAAAAAAAATTGAACATTTTCTATAGCAGTTTTTAAACTCCTGTTTAAAACTTAGTTTTACAATATTTTTGTTTCAATCTCAAGTATGCTGTGGTTCCTTTCGTGCCCCTGCTTTCATTTTCACTCCCATTCCCATGCCTTCTGCCCCCTCCGTTTTGCAGCCCTTTTAGCACCCCCATTTTCACCTTCACCCCATTTCTGCTCTGCTCTCCCCCTTTCCTCAACTCTCCTTTGCACACAGATCACCCCCATTTCCACACCTTCCTTTCTTTCCTATCTTGCAGCACCCCCTTTGCACACCCCCATGCTGATATGTTGCTGTGACTTTAAGAGAATAGAAAGTCAGCCTGCTCAGATAGAGATGGTTACGTTCAGCTGATGGATAGTGCACCTATATGGGTGTTTGCTTGTTAGTAAAGTATTCATTCTAAATTACTACATTGAATCTGGAACTTCAGTACCAGGGGTGAAATACGTTGTGGGAAAGTACTATGGAATATGTGAGTGCTTCACATCCTTTTTTCTCTCACCCATGAGGCAACGCTCCCTAATGATGATAGGTTTGGCATACAGGGCTATTCCTGTAGGAAAGAACATCAGATGCCAGCTCCTTCGGGGCTAGTTCGTGTTTTGTTTTGATTATGTGGTTCTCATGGCGGTTGATAATGTTGTAAGCTGCCTTGAGAATTTTGGTAGAAAAACTGGATAGTTCTAAACAAACAAGTAAATGAAATGTGATTATTTTTGTATATGCAAGCTTCAAACTTCAGTTAACATTCTAATCTTTTGCTGGCTCCTGGTCCTTTAAGGGTGGGCCCACTTTTGGACTTGCGGGAGAAGAAAGGTGGGGCATTCTCAGTCTCTGATGAGAGGGAAGGAGCTACCTGCTGTGCCTTAGGCAGAATGCAGGATGAGGGACAGGGAGTTGCATAAAAAGTCCCAGAATGAGGGAAGGAGCTGGGGAAGTCTAGTGGGACACGGGGGACAGAATGGATGGAAATGATACCTGTTTAACGATAAGCAGGTCAGATGAGTTGTTCAAGAGAGAGTTTTAGTAAAGAACTACAGTATATGTAACACAGGACTAACCTCTTAAAATAGATATGGGAGGTGCACTTAAAGGTATAGTCACAGTTACCCTTAAAGTGGGCATATAAATAAGCTTCCTCTACAGAGATTGGGGGGCATTGTCCTTGCTCCCCTGTCAAATGCCTTTCCCCCCCTAAGCCCCACTGAGCATGGCCAGAGAGGGAATACCAGCAGCCTATGTTTGTCTGCCCCCAATTCCCCTGCTCTGAGCCAAGGGAGACATAGGGTTAAGCCTACCTAGACTTTAAAAACAAGCTGAGAATCATATTCCTCACCTGGTTAAAATCCTAAATGGCAGCCTGAGATGGGAGTTTGAGGTTTAGTATGTTGCTTAGGAAATATTAGTGTCACATTTATTGTTGTTATTACTATTTTACATGTTCTGGCTCTCAGAGGCACACCCATAAATAGTTGTACCTGTTTTGTAATCACATATACATACCTGCACGTTCCAAGTAGTATGAGACCAGGGCCAAACAGGAAGAGGAATGTTCCTTTGTTATCATGAACTTTCAGAATTTCCATCTTCATGCTTAAAAGCTGTCAGCCATAGCAATACTCCAGGACTGAATCTTATCATAATGAAATTAGATACCATAATGGCATTGCCATAGTATTAAGTTCTTACTTAGTATAATACAGGATTACTCACTTTGTAGGCCCAGAAAAAAAGACTGTTTATTTATTAACAGGTTAACACACAGCTGGATAGAAAAATGAAAGTAATTATAAGAGCAAGTGAACAAGTCTTAACTCCAGCCCATAATAACTGGAGACAGTGTTTAACTCTATTATAACCCGTTTCTACACATGGCATTTAATTGCTCCAAGTGTAAACCCTTCGTGATATGTGATAAAAGGTTGTATCATAGATTATTTGACATCCATAGAAAATGTACACTTGCAAACACAAAACTGCCTGAGTTTGCTCACTCAGAATGGGATTAAGTTGCGTACGAAGCACCCGTTTCTTAGACAGGTGTTAAAAGACTTGTCCGTTCTGTGAGCTGTCATTCATCTGAAGTGATAGAGATAAGGAATGTATAGCATTTTAGAAACTGAGACTAGTCTCGTGTTCTGTTGTACAGTAGCAGCAACAAACGTATTGGAGTGTTCGACTCAGTTTTAGCACTAATACAACAGAATTTTCTGTCAGGGGGAGTAAGCTATTTCATCTGTTCCACGACATAATCAGTAATTTGAGCTGTTATTCTGAGTTTTGGGAAATGCCCTGGTAGCATATCGTAAGAGGCATTGAGGCACTGCTGCATCCAGGTTTTTCAGTTCCCCCTGTCCCCGGTCACTACTACACATTCCATTACTGGTTCACTGTAGGCCCAGAATTCACCGCTGCACAGTAGGAAAGGGCACATCAAGGAGGAAGAGGAGCAGGGACAGAGAACCCTGTTGCAGTGTGTGTCTTGGCAGATGCCCAAGGAGCTAAACCTGTGGGGTTTGTTGTTGCTATTCTTAAACAGTTGGCAGTCCAGAAATCCTTGGGAATGTGCTTCAAAATAACCCAGACACATACTAAGAGATACCAATCTACCTTCTGCCCTCCTCTGTCCTATGGCCATATCCACCTATCATAGGTTCAAATTAAAACAAAGGGATGTGCAACTGAGGGGGAGGTATTGAAAGACAGCTGGAGCGAAGGTGAAGAATTCTGTTTTGTTTGCCCGGCATAAAATGCTGCCTGGTTTTAACATAACATTTGCATTGAGGGAAATGATCTGCCTGTAAAAAATGTTAGATGAGAAACAATGCTCATTCTGTCTAGAATATACACTCCCCTCAAATGCAGAAAAGCAATGAGAAAAATATGCATGTACAGGTGATTCCCCGTTTATGTGTGGGTTCTGTTCTGGGGCTCTGTGCGCATATGCGAAATCACATATACTGTAATGGGGAGCACCCTAGAGTCCTAGTGGCTCACGAGGAGATGCAACCCAAAGCTTGAAGAGAAGCTCTTAAGGCTCCAGGGAGTCTCCTTGTGAGCCGGAGGGACAGCAGGGTTTTGTGAAGCTGCTCAGCCTCCCCACCTAACAGCTGACGTTTCAGCTGAAAAAGCCCTGCTGCCCCTCTGGCTGGGGAGGGTGTCCTCATGAGCCAGGAGGACTCTCTGGGGTGCTCTCTATTTCCAGGATCTGCTTCCGGGATCTCGGCACCATGAGTGTGTGCGGTCCTGCACAAATAGAGCATGCGCAAATGGGGAGTTACCCATGTAAGAATTCTGTATGAAGGTGCAGGACGCAGTGTGACTAAATGAAACTATGTAAGAAACATCAGGGCTTAGATCAAAACATTTTAAAAGTAGGGAATACTGGAAATAGAAGTACATGGTACTGAGCCAAAGAGTACTTGTCCCAAGCTTGGATCTTAGCATCCAGGAATTCTCCTTTTATTCCTGTTTTATTTATCCTTGCTACTAATAGGAGGTTTGTCATCTGTGTAGTTTGTAAAAACCTAGCTGCAGAAATACAGCTACCTCATTGTATAGCATTTTAATGGATGTTATCATTGTCCTATTACTGGTTTTATTGTTATTTTAGTGTGAATACTGTGAACTGCCCTGGAAGCAAATAAATAAACAAATAAAATTTAATGTGCTCCACAATTTAAACCAGTAATTGTAACATAATACTTTAAGAGAAAGCTATCTGAAACGCAGTTTTAAAGCCTATCGAAAGGCTTGTGATTATGGGGCCAAAAGCAGCTGGGTAGGGAAGGATTTCCACAACCTGAGCACTACTTCTAAACTGTCTCTCATGCCTGCTAACCAAATTGATCTTAAGGACAGAGTCTACAAAAACAGCCAAGCAGATCTTTAATGTCTGGATAGGTTCACAATCTGACCTCAAACCATAGAAGGACAAAATTATCACTCAGAATTGAACCTACATAGTGTTCGTGTAAATGTTTTATTTGAACAAAACCTATCTTAATATAGATTTCCTGTGGGTTGACCAGTTGATCTGGATATTTTTTTAGTTTTGTTATAAAATCAATGAATATGGTAAAGAATAAGCTTCCATTTTCCATTCATGTCTATGCAGAAGTAAGTCCTATTTAGTCCAATGCTACTTGCTTCCAAGTAAGTGCAGTTAAGGATTGCAGCCTTAGGACATGCACACCCTGTGTGATAATGGGCATTCAGTGCTAGACTGGGGTGCCTTGTGCAGGTGCTGTACACACATCATCCTCATGTCAGCATAAGTGCATTTTGCTGGAATGGCTGTAATCTGTTTTGTGCCAGGAATGCATTTCTCAAGCATTTTCTCTGCATACACTGAGAGCTTTTCAGGCCACTTCCTATTGGGGCAAACCCAGGGCCAGCCCATCCCTGAGGCAAGGTGAGGGGACTGTCTCAGGCAACAGAATCCACTAGGGTAGCAGATCCCAGTGTCAATCTTTCTTTCCCCAGGACTATGCCACTCTCCCTCACCATGTTTAACCCGGCTTTACGGACAGCAGCTGCTGCTTTAGACGGCCTTATCCTGCACAACTGCAAACTGCTATGCGCAAGAGCCCAAGGTCAAAAAAGACCCTTGCCCATTTCAAAGGCCACGCAGTTACGCAGCCTTAGTCCCTGTCATAAGGAAACACCCAGATCTGCTGCCTGCCTGACTTAATTTAACACTACACCGTCGGGCGCAACCTATGCTAATTGCCTTTGTAGTTTCCAGGGCGAGCAATGCTCCCTTTCGAGTCCGGATTATGCAAGCAAAGCGTGTCCTCTCCCCGGTTTGCTCGGGCGCCTTCTGCTCGTGGGCGCGTCCCGGGGGCGGGCTGCTGCCTCCTGCGGGCGCGCCCCTCGCTGCCTCGGGCTCGGGAGATTCCTCGGGCCGCCGCTGTTTGTATTTGTCCCGCGCCGTCACATGGAAACGCGCCTCCCCCCGCCGCTCGCCTGAACTTCCCGGCTGGGCCGGGCGAGCATCGCGGCGCGGCGACGGCGACGGCTCTCTCCGGCGGCAGGAGGTGCGGCGGGCAGCCGCGAGGTAAGCAGCTTGGCGGCAATGGCGCTGGCCGGCGGCGCGCAGCTTAGTGTCCCGCGGCTCCAAGCTCCTTTCGGAAATCCCGGGGTCCCAGCCGGGCGCCTGCTCCGCTGACCAGCCTGGCTCGCTGCGCGCTCGTGGAGAAGGTAAGCCTCCCCGAGAGCGGACGAGGCGCCAGGCCCGTCTGCAGAGAGCCCCGAGCGGCTGTCAGAAGGCATTTGCTTGCCCCCCTTGCGCTCGCCTCGCTCCGATTTCGGCTCTCCGCTTATGGCTCGTGTTTTCCGGGCTAACCGCTCGCCGCGCGCCTTTCTGTTGCGCCTTCGCGAGAGAGTTGCGCTTTTGCTCCTTCTTGTTGGAGGCCGAGCCGGTGCGTGCTCGGCCTGGGAAAGAAAATACCTGTTGGGCAGACGCATGCATATTGCATGGCTCTCCGCCCCCGCCCGCCCCCCTGCCCGCCTGCCCAGCGTCGGACGGCGGAGGCGTCGTCGACGGCTTAAGGTGCCGCGGGAGCAGAGCGGGCGGGCGCTGCGGGTCCCTGGACGGGCTTTCGCGGGCTGCCCGGCGGCCGCCAGCCTGAACCTTCCTCCTTCCTTTTCCCTGCCTCCCTTTTAGGCGCCTCGCTGGAGACGGAGGGCACCATGTGAGCAGGGAGGGCAGCGCGGGCGACGAAGAAGGCGGCTCGGCGGAGTCCCGGGCCATTTATTTCCCTTGTAACCCCCTCCCTGTAGCCCACAACCGGCATCCCGCCCAGCTCCGGCCCGAAGGCAGCGGAGGAGGAGGAGGAGGCGGCGCCCCTCATGGAGACGGCGGCGACGGCGGCGCTGCAGCCGGGGAACTGCAAGCCCCCCAGCGGGTAAGGAGCGGCGAGCGGGACTCTCGGGTCGGGGGGGGGGGGAGCGGCGGAGCAGCTGCCACTTGCGCCTGTTGCTCCGTCGGCTGCGCGCCGCGCGGAAGGTTGAGCACCGGCCAGGATTTAGCGCCGGCTTCTCCCAGCTGCTGCTGCTGCTGCTCTGCGCGCCCGAGGCGGCCACCTTGCGAGCCAGGCGCCGCGGACCCCGAGAGCGTCGTCGGGGGATTCGGCGGCGCCCGCCCGCCCCGCTCGCTTCCCCCATTCAGCTGCCCGGAGCGCGGGGAGGAGCCGAGCCTGGCAGGGAGCAGGGCGGCCGGGTGGGAAAGACGAGCCGCGAAAGGGCAGGCTCCGGGGCGCGGCTGCTTGCCAAGAGGAGGCTCCGGCCGGAGGGGAGAGAGGCCGCTCTTCGAGGGGGATGGAGGCTGCCCCAGGAGGCGGGGCGGGCGGGCGGCCGGCTGCTCCCCAGGGAAAGAAGCGGCGCTGGAAACGGCGGCTCCGCGGAAATGGGAGGGAGGCGGCAACAGTTTGATTCTCGAGGAGCATCCTCTGTGCCATCGCAACGGAGGGGGGAGCAGCCTGGGGGAGGCATTCTGGGGGTCCCCCGCTGTGGCTGAAGGGGGGCTGCAATTGCAAAGAGAGGAGAAAGTCTACGGTGGGATGTGGGCAATTGGCTGCAGCCTGCTCAACACCATTAAGTCTCCTAAAGGTATTTTAAATGGCGCGATAAATGTATAGTAGTGGGTTTGGAAAACTGGGTTGTTTTCACGTGAAACTGGGCAAGCGAGTTGGGATAATAGCAGAGCTGGCTATACCATTAGGCAGAGTGAGGTGGTTGCCTCAGACAGCTGGTGCTGCATGTCATGAAAGGGGCAGCAATTGGTTAATGATTTTAATTAGTCATTAGGGTGTTTTTATGCGCAAGGAGCAGGGGAGGTGTTTTTTGGATTTCCTCCCTCTGGTGCTAGAAGAAACTGGCTGGATTTGGCTACTGTGTACAGTGGTACCTCAGGTTACATACACTTCAGGTTACATATGCTTCAGGTTACAGACTCCGCTGACCCAGAAATAGTACCTCGGGTTAAGAACTTTGCTTCAGGATGAGAACAGAAATCGTGCTCTGGCAGTGCGGCAGCAGCAGGAGGCCCCATTACCTAAAGTGGTGCTTCAGAATAAGAACAGTTTCAGGTTAAGAACGGACCTCCGGAACGAATTAAGTTCTTAACCTGGGGTATGGGGTCGCCCCAAGGCTCTAGATAACTGGGTGAGAATACATTGTTTGCACATCTGTGGGCCTTAAAGGCTCAGGTTCAGAGGTTCCCACAGTTTGGTTTGCAGCGTTATAGGAACAGTCAGAAGGGGAAAATGTGGTTTGGGTAAGGGTTTGTGAGGTGGATATGTGGTAAAGCAGCCATAGATCCAATTCCTGTCAAATCTCATATATTTAGAAGAGAAACGTGATTTCATAAAGTGGATATTCATCAACTTGGTGCTTGTTCAGATTAATTAACTTGCTCAGATTAATTAATTAAAGTTGTGTGGCCCTCACCTATTCTGAATCTCCCCACCTTTGCAAAGAAACAGTGGGCACTTAAATCTTGCAGTTTTGTTAATTCTTAGAATTTAAGTGCCTTCCCTTGATTCAGAAGGTTGTTGCTTCACAATGCTAGTGTGGGTTCATACCAAAGAAATGGTACTCAGAAGTAAGCTCCCCTGAATTCCATGGGGATTACTCTCGGTACAGGAGTGGAGCCTGAATGGGTTAATCTTAAATGTGTCACACAGGAGTGTTAGCAAGGGACGCCATAAATTTTCAGACCAATGGGGAAAGATTATTCCCCTTTCCTGGCTTATTAACTTGTACACCTTTTTTCAGAATATGGAGTGGGGTGGAGGGATATTAAATAGACTAGGACCTGGGAGACGAAGGTTAAAATCAGCCATGAAGCTCACTTGGGCCAGTCCTTGTCTCTCGGCCTGTCCTACCTCACAGGGTGGTTATGAGGGTAAGATTGGGGAAAAGGAACTAATGAATGCCGCCTTGAACTCCTTGAAGGAATGGTGGAGTGGATATGAACATTATACCAATGAATGAGGAATAATAAAAATAAGCCTGCTCCCAGTTTTTAATTGGGGGAGGATTGGAATCATAAGAAAGCTTAACCCAAAAATCAAAGAAAAAAGAATCTTTGTGAGACAACCAAGACATTCTGGCTTACAAACACTGGACTTTACATGTAGGTCCTTGGAAAATCCTGTGTGTGGCTGTCTTTTAAGACTTGCTTGCTTGCTTGCTTGGGTGGGCTGTGCAGGCAGTTTACAATTTTTGATCCCAAAATACATTGAGTTCTCACCTGAAATCATCCTCTGCATCATCCTACTATCGTAAAAGCACTTAATGTTTGTCGAAGTGTTTTTATCCCCACAACAACCCTGTAAAGTAGATTATAGTGCGATTTTAGCAAAATAACAGTAGTAGTAGTACCTTAAAATAAGAACACCTGTTATGGCCTAAGTCCACTTCATCAGATGTATCATTCCTCGTAATCTATTTTGCTAGCTTCTAAAGCTAGTTTGACAATTGTTTTTATTTCAGCTATGAGCCCTGGCTCGCTGGCTACCCCTTTGATTGAAATGATACCACAGAGGAGGATTTTTAAATTCAGTCTCCTGATCCTCTGGTGTGTTTATTTTTAAAAATACAAGGAGGCTCTTGCCAATTGGCTTACCAATAAGGAAAATGTGCAGGCAATATTCTACCCAAAGTGTGATATAGCCTCAGGGGTCTAAACTGTTCACACCACCAACTCCTCACAACCTGCAACCTCCTCCCATAGGCTTGGTCCAGGGAGGCACAACTAGGAACTATAAGCCTCAGAAATAAATGGCATGAGCATGCGCTGAGTACACCTGCTTCACCAGTGAGGATGCTTCACCCACACAGATGCCATCCACCATGTCTCTTCCCAAGACTCCTCCTCCATTCACAAAATTAATGTAGATTATTAAGCAAAATAAAATATTGATGCACATTTTGTTTACCATTGTTGTTATTAACAAAGCTGGAGCTATTCAAATTAGCGACCACACCCTTCTCCTGGCCAGCTGTGAAGAATTTGCTTTGAGGCACGACCAGTGGCGTAGCGTGGGGGGTGCAAGGGGTGCCAGCCGCACCGGGCGCAACATTTTTGGGGGCGCACTCGGAGCTCTCTGCCCCTACCTGGTCCTGGTGGCTCACTCTCTCTCTCACAGTGCTGGCTGCGAAGGAAAGGACGAGGCTGCGCGCTCCCCAGCCCAGGCGCCGCCTTCTGCGCGCACACTCGCTTGCAGCTAGAAGCCCTGCAGAAAAGGCCGTCGGGTGCAGGAGCGGCGCCTACGTCGCGCTTCCCGGAGGGGGCGCATCGCCCGGCATTGGCGCGCGTTTGGGCGGGCTGCGGAGGGCGCGAGCGCTGCGTGCGCCCCAGGAGGCCGGGGAAAGCGGGCGGCTCGCTCCTCCCGTGCGCCCGAAGGGGCTTTTTTGGCGGTTCCCCCGCTGCTACGAAGTCCTAAGCAACGAGAAGGAAAGCGCCTCGTGAGCATAGCACTGGAGGGTGAGTCTCAACTTTTCTGGACGAGCACTCAATGTGTTGCAGATATTAAGCATAAGAAACGCTCCTCATTGTCCACACCCATAAAAATATTCATTTATTTTTTTATAAATATTTTATTAAATTTTCAAATACATAATACAAGATCCCTACACCAAAAAGCCAGAACCAAAATACCAAAGAGCCATATAGAAAGAAAGAAATAAAAAAGAAAAAAGAGAAAAATATAACCAACCATTCAGTACAACTTTTCTTATATAACTGATTGGACTTCCTCACATCTCCTTACCCTGCATTATTTATAATAAGAATGTCAGCAAATTATTACCTTGTTTCATACCTTATTTTGTACTTTCCAAATATTATACTTCTAAATTTAAAACAATTTTTATCAATTGCTCATACTTTAAAATTAAACGTAGTGTTGCCTTAAATTTCGACCTTTTCTTACTTATAACTTAATTTTCTATTTTACAAAGTCTATTTGCTGGAACTGATATTTTCTAAATCGTGCAAATACTTAACATTCATACAACTTATAATGTTTTTGTAAATAGTCCTTAAACTTCTTCCAGTCCTCTTCCATTGTTTCTTCTCCCAAGTCTCGGATTCTGCCAGTCATTTCAGCCAATTCCATATAGTCCATCAATTGCGTCTGCCACTCTTCCAGTGTGGGCAAGTCTTGTGTCTTCCAATACTTTGCAATAAGTATTCTTGCTGCTGTTGTCGCATACATAAAGAAACTTCTGTCCTTTTTTAACACTTTCTGGCCGACAATGCCCAAGAGGAAGGCCTCCGGTTTCTTAACAAAGGTATATTTAAATCAGTGGCGTAGCGTGGGGGGTGCAGGGGGGGCCAGCCGCACCGGGCGCAACATCTGGGGGTTAGGGTTAGGGGGCGCAAATCCACGGGTTAGGGGGCACAAATTACTTGCCTTGCCCCGGGCGCTGACAACCCACGCTACGCCACTGGGCACGACTTGTGAAGAAAAGAGATCTGAGCCATAGCTGTCAACCTTCCCCTTTTTTGCGGGAAATTCCCTTATTCCAGTGCCGTTTCCTGCTGCTTCCTGCTGCTATCCCGGATTGTTAGATACCCCATAGACTGTCCCCGGGACAGGTGAGGCTGCTGGTCCCTTATTTTCAAATCTGAAAGTTGACAGCTATGATCTGAGTATTCTCAGGCTGCCTTAGCCCATTACGGTATTGAGAACACTGGTCAGCCCTCAAAACAACAGATGGAGTAGGAGCCCCTGTCAGTCACGTGTCTTCTGCCCAGCAACACATGGGAGGGACCTCTTTGCCATAGCTATATTTTTGGATTAGGACTGGCTGAGTACTGCAGAGACACGAGTGACAGAAACGTTTTCAGACTTCCTCCAAGTTCAGCTAGAAGCATAACGTGTAGAGGACAGGAAAGTGTGTGGAGGGTGGAATTAACAAATGAGCAGACAGGGCATTATTGGTCCATTGGACAAGTCGCCACCCAAAGGTGTGGACAGGGAAGTCCAAATTCGAACCGAAGCATTCAACTTCAAACGTGCATGAATGTGAGCTGCCGATTTCAAATTGGAAAACAGTGGTTTTTCAGATCAAGTTGGTTATGTGGACAAACCTAGTGACTCCAGAGCAAATCTCCGTACAGTACTTAGCTTTGGGGAAACTGAGCTTCGGAACTCCTTGCCACAATGAAATGCTGCGACAAAGAATTAAGCAAATTCCAAAGATGGAGAAAGTGATGTCCATCATTGCCAGCTGATTGCGCCAGATTTACCTGCGTCTACCACCATTTTGTGGCGGGGGGGGGAAGGGTGGGATATAAACAAAATGCCAATCCATAGTTTTTCTTGACTTAATCTGGATTTTTCCGTTCCACAGAATATCAAATACCGTTAAGTTACAATTTATATATACTTCTGATGTCAGCGGTAGTATTGAAGTTCACCAGCACTTTTTATCACTCTTGTGCAAGTCTTGGGCATATCACAGTCTTTAAAATGTAGACAACACAAATGGAATTGCCTCTCCCGCGAGTACCAGCCTCCATTTTGCCCACTGTGAAACAGGATAACCGAGGCTGATAGCAGCTACTGTGCAACAGCACAAAAGCAAACATTAATTTTTTATAGGCGTGCATGCACAGGTACTGAAATAGCTGCATGCAGGACCAGAATGGGGAAAAAATGTTCAGAGGAGGAGTTGAAGGGAAGGACAGAAACTTGCAGCTGATTCATTTTTGTCAGGCTCCGTCACGGCTGCGTATGGTAGGCAGCAATATAGCAGTGCATGTTGTGACTGAAGAAACAAGAATGTGTAGATACTCATGTGCCAATTGTGCACACGAAAAATTTTGAACAAGATAGTGCTCCTGTGTGGAAGCACTCTTAGTCCCAGACCTCTTTTGAGAATATCCTGTGACTGCTGATTAGTAAAAAGAGTTTTGAAGAAGGCTTCCAGACACTTAGCTATGTAGTCAAAATTCACTTTTAAAGAAATCAATCAAAAGGTATACTTTTTAGTGTATTTAAAACTGTAACAGGTGCATAGGCCACCCTCTCTCGTGGGAATACTAAGAGGTGCCACAGATTTTCACGGGGAACTTGTGATCTGTGTTTTGGTCTCATCTCTTCACTCCCCCCTCAGTCCTAATTGAGCCAGTATTGAATTTCTAATTTTAACATCAGATACTGGTGGGAATTTGCTTCTTTTTACTACTAAATCTAGACCATGGATGAAAGGGGGAGACCTTTTGGATTTTTTTTACTGGCATGTATCTTGCATTTAAATGGTAGTATTTTGATACACAAACTATTACTATGTCTTTGAGAATATTGGTCTTTCAAAGAGGCAAGAGCTAGACCAAAATAAAATTAAGCATGTTTATTACTCTACATATAATAGCACTTGCTCAGGGGTGAGCAAACTTTTTCAGCAGGGGGCCGGTCCACTGTCCCTCATACCTTGTGGGGGACCGGACTATATTTTAGGGGGGGAATTAACAAACTTCTATGCCCCACAAATAACCCAGAGATGCATTTTAAATAAAAGCACACATTCTACTCATGTAAAAACACCAGGCAGGCCCCACAAAATAACCCAGAGATGCATTTTAAATAAAAGCACACATTCTACTCATGTAAAAACCCACTGATTCCTGGACCTACTCTGGGCCAGATTTAGAAGGCGATTGGGCCGGATCCAGACCCCCGGCCTTAGTTTGCCTACCCATGCACTTGCTTATAAGACTTGTAAGCAAGATTCAGGGTCCTTTCATTCTGTACTTTCCCACAGAAATGGAATGCAAACTTATGTTTCTAGCTAAATCATTAATAGTATTATCATTTGCTGGCTGTGTCAGATGTCTTGCCTGGTAGATTGAAAACCTTTACATCATGCATTAGTGCAGATAAATGCTGCTCTCTTGTCAATCTGGTGCCCTACAGATGGGTATTGTAGTCCAAAACAGAACACCAGTCCCTCCCAGCAGGCTATGCTGGCTGAGACTGATGGGACTTGTAGTCCAAAGCTGCTCTAGATTGCTGAAGGCTGTTGTAAAGCGTTGCATGGTGTGCTGCAACTGAAATTTGAAGCCAGTCTTTATTTTAAACCAAGTCAGAGACACAGCCATTTGGAATCTTGCCATCTTTGTCAGATGTTTAGAATGTGTGACTTGCTACTGCCAGTTACATAGAGGAGTTAACCTTTAATCATGTATTGTTTGTGCTCACTTTGTTCTAAATCAATCTTGCTGTTTTACAGTATTTATTGGTTTTATTAACTGCTGTTTTCCTGACTTCCTGGTCAGGTAAATGATTTATTCGCTCACCACTTGCATTTATCAGTGCAAAAAAACCAAAGTCAAGGTATTCAGTAAACACAATACAAAAGGCTAAAAAATCAATTATAAACAATAATGTTAACAGACGGTATAGAGCTTCACATAAATAAGATACACTGAATGTGTATAATTGCACAGATCAGTTTTATCCAGAACGTGATATCAGATGTGTTCTGAAGTTTATGATTGCAGCAAACACGTTTTGACTTACACAGTCTTCTTCTGTGACATACAAGAATATCATTCCCTCGTGCAAAGTCCCATTGGGGCATCATCTGAATATATGTTTACCAACATTTTTTCATTGAATAAAACTGTGGCTCACCTTACTTGTGAGATTCAACAACTAGGTGCTTTAGTAGATGGAAAACATGCTCTTAGAAAGTGCAGTTTCCAGACCCATCTTAAATACAAATCTTTAAAGCAGTAGAACAGACTAAAAAAGCTTTCTTAAAAAAACAAATATCAAAAATATTTACTCCTCACCAACTACAGTTTTCCCTCAAATAATATATTGCTGCTTTGGATCCATGTTTAAGGGAAGTCATTCTAATGCTTACAACTGATTGCACAAAAGCCATTTTGGAATCCCACCATGCGGGAATTTGCAATATTACAACTGGTCTTTATTCTGCAAATGCCAGTGGCGTAGCGTGGGTTGTCTGAACCCGGGGCAAGGCAAGTAATTTGCACTCCTAACCCGTGGATTTGCGCCCCCTAACCCGTGGATTTGCGCCCCCTAACCCTAACCCCCAGATGTTGCGCCCGGTGCGGCCGGCCCCCCCTGCACCCCCCATGCTACGCCACTGGCAAATGCTTAATATTTTTCGTACAATTCTATATTAAAGCTCCAAAGCATCACAATCTTCAGAAACTTATGAATAAAATGTACACAATTCAGTATAAACAATTACAAAAAGAATACTCTCTTTAACAACAATGACAAGGGATATAAGTGGAGTAAGGCTTAGATTTCCATATCCTAAATAATGGACAGCTAATCTATATTTTCATTAAGTCTGATTCATGATAATGCTCCCTTGGGTACAGATCACTTCCTTCTTTCTGTTTATACAATTATGTGCATTAGGAAGCTTGCATCGTTTCTACATGCCAAAACTGCATAGACATATCTCCATAGTCAAGGAATACGGTGGTACCTCAGGTTACATACACTTCAGGTTACATACGCTTCAGGTTACAGACTCCGCTAACCCAGAAGTAGTGCTTCAGGTTAAGAATTTTGCTTCAGGATGAGAACAGAAATCGTGCTCCGGCTGGGCGGCAGCAGCAGGAGGCCCCATTAGCTAAAGTGGTGCTTCAGGTTAAGAAGAGTTTCAGGTTAAGAACGGACCTCCGGAAAGAATTACCGTATTTTTCGCTCTATAACACGCACCCGACCATAACACGCACCTAGTTTTTAGAGGAAGGAAATCTGTAGGCATGCCACCCGTAGGCATTCCCTCCATAACACGCACAGACATTTCCCCTTACTTTCTAGGAGGAAAAAAGTGAGTGTTATGGTGCAAAAAATACGGTAAGTACTTAACCCGAGGTACCACTGTATTCATATTCAAGGAATATCTCCATATATTCAAGGAATATCATCCTCTAATAAAGGAAAATCATGGAGATGGATGGGATAGAACATTTCTCCTTAATGTGGCAGATTTCCATTTTGCATAAAGCTTTTATGTGTATTGTATCTGCCTTCTAAAATAGTGCATTGTAACATCTGGAATACTTCCATTGGTTCTGCTTCATGCGCATACCACTTCTGCGTTCCTTTTCTGAGAGGAACGATTCTTGTTGAAATAGGTTTTCATGGATTCTGATATTTTGAGAGGATCAAAAGTTGGGCTCTTTTGAGTTCATTTGGATTTACATTGTTTTTATAGGAACAAACTGAGTTCTAATCCAAAGCAATTTCACGGATTTTGTGTGTGTGGGAAAAACATGCATTCAAATTGGACTAAAAATGTTGTACAGATCCTGAATACAATCTTTAAAAAAGATAATTATTGCAGAAATCCACATGAAGCGCATACCACATACATATTGTATAACTTCTTTAAAAATGTTTCTAGGTTGTGTGTTTACCAAAGCCAGTGCTGGAGTCTGTTCTGGAGTCTTCTTTGCCTCCTTAGACAGGTACATAGACCTTGGGTCTGGCCACTGACACCTTGAACTTTGTGACACTCTGACTTCCTTTCTGTTAACCTGATTCTGGAGCCTCTTGGTAATGCCACCTCTGGTTTTGCTGGGCTCTGGTGACATGACGAGATTGTTGTGTTTCAAAGGAGGCGCCTTCCTCTTCCTACCCCATAAGAACTGAGTGAGTTGGACATTCTACAACCTTTTCAGCTCCAGAAGCCTAGACATGCATTATGCAACCAATTCATTATCATTACTGTTGTGTTTTTTTTAGAAAACTCCATGCTTGGACTCAGTTATGGGTCTTGGCAATGTACAATATATGTAAGGTAAAAATTGCTGTTTATAAATGCACATGTTTGCTGTTACTACTGTTTTTTTAAATAGCTGCTGGATAGTTTTGCATGGTTTTTGTGGCCCTTGGACAAACAATTATCAGTGGACTGTCCTTAGTGCAGCCCCTTGATGGTCTAACGTCCTGAACCAAAACATAGGCAAAAATTTTATTTTTTCCCTTCTGTCGATTGTGCTGTGCTGCCTTTTTGTTCATGGTGTTTATACTCTTAAAGCTATCCGAATTAAATCACGGAACCTCCCAAACATGCTTCCTAGGGAGCAAGCCTCACACACTGAACATAAAAAGTAAAGGTAAAGGGACCCCTGACCATTAAGTCCAAACGACTCTGGGGTTGCAGCACTCATCTCGCTTTACTGGCCGAGGGAGCCGGCGTTTGTCCGTAGACAGCTTCCAGGTCATGTGGCCAGCATGACTAAGCCACTTCTGGCGAACTGGAGCAGTGCACAGAAACATCCTTTACCTTCCCGCTGGAGCGGTACCTATTTATCTACTTGCACTTTGACGTGCTTTTGAACTGCTAGGTTGGCAGGAGCAGGGACCAAGCAACGGGAGCTCACCCCGTCACCGGGATTTGAACCGCCGGTCTTCTGATCGGCAAACATAGTGGGACTTAATTCTGAGTAAACATATAGAGAATTGCATGGCACAGATCTGAGAAAGTAGATAAGAAATTACAAGTTGTAGTTTAGATATTTTTAACAAGCACTCCTTTGTTTGCCTGGTACTCATAGGTTTTCATCATTTCTGTAAAACTAGAACTTGAGAATTGAAGCGCAGCAGAAGATAACTGACTTTTCCACACAACACATCATATGGTTTTGGCCACTGGCTTAGAGAACTTTAAAATATCAATTGGCTAAATATCATTTGATAGACATATTTCATCCTCCTGGTTCAGAGGCTGTCTACCCCTGAATATGCTGAAGGAGGGGAGACAAGCAACCGAAAAAGGGTTATTGGCCTCAGACTGTGCTTGTTCATTTCCTGAAGCACCTGGCTGGACAAGATGGATCTTTGGAGGGATCCAGCACAATAGCTCTTCTATTCAAAGGGATTCCCACCCCCTTTAAAGACAATATTGTTTATTTCTGGTTTGTTGACTGCTTGGCTCTCTGCTCTGTTTTATTTGCAAAAGGAGATGCGATTGTCAGGGCTGGTGTTGGGAGCAGGCCAGCAATAATTTATAAGGTGTCCGTGAAGTTAACTCTTTATTCAAAGAAACAAAACAGCTCAGGCCTCATGAGCACGACAGCTATTCCCAGTAGACCTTGCCCCAATGAGGCAGTTGAAGGTCCCTGCTTTTCCACAGCTCTCCAAGTGTCCTCCTCCCCAGGCTCCTTCCCAAGCAGTTGGAGACACTGGCACCTTGTCCAGCTCTCCTCTGGCCTCTTCATACCTCTGCAGGTTCTGAGAGACTGGGCAGTGGGGGTGGGGAGCTGGTCACAGTAGGAGGGAGAGACCCCCTGGCTTCTTCAGCATATCTCATCACCTGTTGCCCCCCGTCCTCTCCAGCCTCTGCTTCTGCCTCTGCTTCTGGACTGTTCTCTGCTCCAGCCTCTTCTAGCTCACTAAACCCTGTTGCCTCTTCAGCTTATGACAGGGGTCAGCAAACTTTTTCAGCAGGGGGCCAGTCCACTGTCCCTCAGACCTTTTGGGGGGCCAGACTATATTTTGGAAAAATAATAATAAAAGAACGAATTTCTATGCCCCAGAAATAACCCAGAGATGCATTTTAAATAAAAGCACACATTCTACTCATGTAAAAACATGTGGGGTGGATTTAGAAGGCGATTGGGCCGGATCCGACCCCCGGCCCTTAGTTTGCCTACCCATGGCTTATGAGACCTCCTCCCTGTCTGCTGTCCCTCTGACCACTCCTTGTCGTCCCACCACCAATTGCTGGGCTCTGAGTCTTCTTCCCTTGGGGGTTCCTTTCGGCGTTCCCTAGCAGGTGCCTCTCACCACCCCTCAGCATCCAGCCAGTCCATGACAGCTGTTTACTGCCTATAAATCATTCCTCATCATTTCTCTCTCACACCAGCCACCCCTACCGTGCTCCGCAGAAGAGGCAGCTGGCCCCTTCAAGGTTTTGTTTTATTCTTATTTTATTGCCGGGGGAGCAAAGAAAGCATGCCTTCTGCTGTTTTCCTTGGTGCAAAACGGTGGTAGTGCCAAATCATGAGGCATTACATTACCCTATTAAGAGAGGGACGCCTGATCATATGTTCTCCCCCCCCAGCACAAAATTAGGCAGCGCCACACCCACTGCTGTCTCTCTTCCTTAGTAGCACTGCTGTGGACATTTGTGCCTGCTATCAAGTTACCCAGTGTGCAATGCCTGGGAAGCACGCATGACCAGAGCCCAGAGCAACTGAGCGACTCCGAATCGAAAGCCCAGGTATTGTGCTACCCACCCAGAGCATCCAAGGCAGGGAGGAGGGGGGCCGGGTGCAGGAGTGCCTGGCGCATAAGGATCCGTCTCAGGCCAGTGCGGGGCCCCTTGGATCATGATTTGTTTGACTGCTGCCACCAGCCTGTACTTGGGACAGATAGTACAAATCCTGTTTTGAAAAGCTCTGAGTCGTAAGTACTGCTGGGTTTTGCCTTCCCAACAATCAAGTAAACTTCAGCTAGTTCAGTCTCTGTTTATTGTTTATTAAAAAATGTTCTCAAATTAGCTGTGGTAGTTTTCAAAAAGCAATGTCACTCCATGTCCTCCAATAGTTGAGGGCTGAGTTTTTAGAAATAGAAATTATTGAGCCGTGCCGTACTTATAGAGGGTAAAGGTAAAGGTACCTCTGACCGTTAGGTCCAGTCGCAGACGACTCTGGGGTTGCGGCGCTCATCTCTACTGGCCGAGGGAGCCAATGTTTGTCCACAGACAGCTTCCGGGTCATGTGGCCAGCATGACTAAGCCACTGCTGGCGAACCAGAGCAGTGCACGGAAACGCCGTTTACCTTCCTGCCAGAGTGGTACCTATTTATCTACTTGTACTTTGACGTGCTTTCGAACTGCAAGGTTGGCAGGAGCTGGGACCGAGCAATGGGAGCTCTCCTCTTCACAGGGATTGTTTATATCTGGCTCTGCCTTAAAAATCTACCCATTGTATATAATGTTTGAATAGGGGACTGTATCCCAATGTGCTTATGCCCAATCCATGTGATTGTTGCTCCCTGATTTTGAGGGGAGGCATCTATGAGGATCACATAAACAGAATTTTATCTTCTGTCATGTGCCTAGCCATATGTTATCTGGAGATATAAAAGTGGTGCAGATAATTGGACATTATGGCAAATACCAATACCATTTCCAGGATTATGGGGCCATTTCACACAACACTCGTTTTCTGAGGCTTATGCTTCAATGGTTTGGTGACTTTTATACTAGACTACTGTACTGTAATGCAGTCCACCTGGGGCTGCCTTTGAAAATAGTGTAGAAATGTCAGCGCAGAGTGCAGCAGCCTACCTGCTAATAAGTGCACAAACCAGTTTGATTTGGGATCCAGGTGCTGGTTTGTACTTTTTAAAGAAAACAACAACCACCACCATAGGTTGCTTGGGTCCTGCTTATTTCAGGAAATATGAACCCTGCTGGCATGCGAGATGCCAGAATTAAGCCATGCTCCATCTTGGGCGTCGGCTGGATTGTGGCCAGCCAGAATAGGCTTTCTCAGGAGCAGTTCCGATGTTCTGGAACACCATTTCATGAGAGGTTTGCAAAACTTCCTCCCCGGTGTCATTTTGGGGGTAAGGGGCAAAGTGTGTGTGGTTTTTCTTTTTCTTTGAAAGCCTTTGGAAAAGATGAGGGGGCTGCCTTCCTTTTATGGTGGGTGACAAGCGCCTTTTATGCTTTGGGTATTGCTGTTGCTGAAACTGGTTGTTTCATGTCTTGTTTTTATCATAATGTTTTTGATGTTAGTTTAAACTTGTTAAACCATTGTGAAATTGCCTAAAAGTAATACTAAGAGCAATTGCTTACATGGCAGTGATTTTCATGTAAAAAATTCATAATTTGTTCTCAGAATCCTACAACATTTTGGGGTTTTGTGTCAGATGCATAGAGGTTTCTTGGCAGAGAGGTTCATGTGGAAACACCTCTTTGAAAGTATAAAGGTTTGAAAACCAGTGCTGTAAATTGTAAGTTCTGTATTTTGGAATAGAGTTCACTAGCATACAGGTTGGTTGCAATTTTATCAGAATGTGCTTTTATTCAGAATATAAATACTGTGTTAGGATCATTTAGTAAGACTGTTTAAGCTCAGATTGCAGCAGAACCTTGCACTATGTATAGCACCAGGCTGGATGTGTGCTATGGTACTTGGATAGTTGTACATCTTTTATGAGTTTATATTTAAACAGAAAATCACAAGCTACTTCATTCAGCATCCTGGGCTTCCCTGGATTAAATTTCTTTGAATTGTTTGATGTTGAAATTAAAGTAGTCAGGAAGTGCTGTGTCTTTCAGAGTGAATGAATGAATCCTTTTTCCTCGATAGAAGAAAAGCAGTCAGTGACGGAATAATGGCTTGCGTTATTCTGATGTGTTTGCTTTTTAAGAGTGTGCTTTCTCCTAATTATAAAGTTATTGTAGTATTTTTGTGCTTGCGCATGGTACAATAATGAAACGCTAAAGAAACGACTGGAAGTACTGGTTGTTTAATTTAGAATGTTCAAAGGTACGGATTTTCTAAGAAGCCGTATCAGCATTTGCTGTAGTGCTTTTTAGCAAATGTTTCCCTTGCTGCAAAAATGTGTAATATTTTGCCTCGAGCTGTTAGTTAAATGAGCGAAACTTCATATAGTGAGCTGCTAATTATACATGGTAATTATTATTTTGTTGTGACGCTTCCTTATCTCAGAAACGGCATGCCATTTGAGACCTAATAATTTTAGTTCTCTCTGAAAGTCCAACATCTGCATCATGTTCACATGATGCAGGATTGCATTTGTCCATAGATGCTGACAGTACTGGTTTGAGTGCATTGCATTTTAGGATCTGAATACGTGCAACTGATGGAGATTGGGTCACTGCTGCCATCTTTGATCATTCTAATCTCCTGCTACTGTTGGTGGGGGCAGTCATTTCCCACACTCAGCTCAAAATAGGCAATTGGTGGCAGTGAAACTCACCATCTGTTTAGTTGGCCTGTGCACATTTGAATGCCCAGACCCAGGTGCTAGTTCTTAATTCACACACAGCAGCCTTTTGCACAGGAACTGGATTTTGAGGATAATGCATGGCAACTTGTTTTAAGTAATCCCATCCAAAGCTTGGATCAGTGAAAAAGGACACCCACCCACCCACCCACCCCAATTTATCACTAAATTCCACATATAAAAAAACCTTATTTCTTTAAAGGAAAATACAAATTCTGATTATATTTCAATGGAAGGCATAGTTTTTAACTATACGGACCTTTGTTGGCAAGGTGATGTCTCTACTTTTTAAGATGCTGTCTAGGTTTGTCATTGCTTTTTCTTAGTGAGTATTACTGATATATAAACATGCTTCAGGTACACTGAGGGAAAAAAGTATTTGATTCCCTTCTAAATTTGCCCGTTTGCCCTCTGACGAAGAAATGACCAGTCCATAATTGTAATGGTAGGTTTATTGTAGCTGTGAGAGACAGAATAACAACAGGAAAACCCCCCAGAAACCCAGAAGACAAAAGTCAGAGATTGATGTGCATTATAATGAGTAACGGCGTTTCCGTGCGCTGCTCTGGTTCGCCAAACTGGCAAATTTAGCAGGGGATCAAATACTTTCCTCCCTCACTGTAGGCTTGTCAATGTTCTTAGCAGCCTGAGGTTCAGAAATCCATTAGGGCAAGCTTCCCCTGGTCTGGGAGGTTTATTCATTTAATTTCAGAATGCTAGGCAGCAGCTAGAGCTTAAGTACAAAATGTGAAGGCCAACAAACTTTCATGTTGGTTGTGGGTGGGCTCTGGATTGTTTAGTGGGAGAAAGCCAGTCAACCTCTCTGAGTTCATTTCTAAATAATATTTTTCCTATGCAACTATTGGGTGGATGATTTACAGACAGTGAGATGCAAATGAATGTTCAAATGCAAAAACTAAATAGTTTTCAGTTAGTGAGTTGTTCCTTGTGTAGGATCTAGATAATTCCTGAGGTATAGAGATGCTATAAAACTGCAGCATTCCTTTTCAGTCATCCTCCTGAAAGCTCTTCCTGCTTCTCCAGCAGTATCTAAAATTACAGCTGTGTAATATTAATGCCGCAGTTATTTTGGATCAGTCCTTCAGGACATGGGCGTAGCAGCATGCATTGGATAACTCAATGGGGGACAAATGTTTGTATATTTGTTTTACAGTGTTCAGTCTCGACAGTCAAAATAGAAGCACACACTCGTAAGAGGTCGTTTCAAGGACTAATGAATTGCAAGTCTAATTTGCTGTTAAAACAAATAAATCAAGATTCCTGCATCGCAGAAAGCCCCGATTTAATAATTTCTAGACTGTCCTTCCCCTTTATCAAAACAAAATATTATTGCTCTGAGCAGCAAGAGATTTGAGCGGTTCCAGGCGCTTACCCAGGGTTTGCGTTCCTTGGAATTAAGGTCACTGAAGACTGTAGTGGTCTTACTTACACAAATCTACAACATGAGAATAAGATGGAAGGGCTCACAGCATTAGCACTCCCAACAGATCTTGATTCCCCATTAGATTTCTAGGGTGAGGAAGAGGAAGAGGAGGACAGATTGCTGCCACCGACACCCAGCCCCACGTGACGCTCTGGCTCTGAGGGGCAGGCAGAGGGTCAGACCGCCCTGGGTGGGAAGAAGGAGGAAGCAGAGCGCAAGGAGTCTTGTTTTTATTTTATTTTTTAATGTTTTGTGCATCCATGCTTAATCTTGCCCCTTTCTAAAAAGCATTGATTGGTGTGTGTTTTTCTTTTTGTAAATCTACCAAAGAATAAAATAAAATTGGGATTAAAGGGATTTCCCAGGATAGTGGAGGGTGTCCTGTGTCCTGTTGGTGTACCAGTGGTGAAACTCAGACTTCTTTTAGTCAGAAATGCTCTGCGGGTCATTATCCCAGACCTGTGGAATGCTCTTCCAATAGGTGTCTTCTAGATTCACCTTTAAACTTTTGCTGAAATATTTTCTTTGCCACCAGGCTTCTGCAGACAGTTAAGATACCACTTTCTTTTATAGTCAGTGATGTTTTAAATTAATGAGAGGGTTTTTTTTTGGTGTATATAATAATTGTGGTAAATCCCTTTGGGTTTCTTTAAACGAAACAGTGGTGTGCAAGTGTTTTTTATTATTATAAATAAACAGTTATCGTTTGGGGCCATTTTTTTCTGGGTTTTTCATAGCGGTAGATTAGCTAATAAAAAGGTGCTTTCTATAATTTTCAAAGCTTTTATATTGTGCATTAAAACATACATAGTAAGGGTTGAATTGTGGGCTCCACAGCTGATATGAGGCCACCAACAGCTTGCATCAGATTGCACCAAAGGCTAAAAGGCAAGTCAAATAATCATATGACCAAAAATTTGAAGCTTTCTGGAGCCTGCCGTAGTAATAGCGTGTGAATAAAAAAAAAATTGATTAAAAAAATGTAATAGTATGTATGTCAAAAAGCAATGGGAAGTTATGAATGAATGAATAAATCTTTATTTGCATCAGCCATAGCAATAAAACAACAATATGGTATACCAAGAATAAAAATAAAAAGTCAATGATATAAAAAACATTTTAGAATGGGAAGTTAATTTTATAGGTGCTTCTGTTGTTTTCTGTTTACCTAAAACAAGTAAAAGATTAAATGCTGCTATTCCAAGATCATAATAACTTTAAAGCAAGGGTGGTTAACCTCTAAGTTTTGCATGAATATTGGCCATGCTGGCTAAAGCAGATGAGAGTTCGACTTCAGGTGAGTCCTTTAAAAGAACCAGGCAGGCTGGAACTCCTCAAACCACTCCTGAAATATAGTGATCACCCTCCCCCAAAGAATTTTTTTCTGGAAGAGCCCAATATAAATGATATCTTGAACCGATCTTCAAGATTAATATTCAGTTATGTATAAATAGTTATAATTACTAAATATATATGTCATCCCTGAAGTCACAAGGGCTGTGGAGGATTTAATTATGTTAGTGTTCGTATATTTAGCTATATAGACTAAATATAAAAGGAAAAGGATGTGCAGAATTTAAGCCCAACCCACATATTTCTCCTAGCTTAATAAACAACTGAGCTGCAGTCCTTTGAGTCCCCGTTAGAGCATTTCAGGGGCCATAGGATCTATCAGATCTCACTCCAACGATGGAGCGAAATTTTCGACATCAGATGCCTCATCTGTGTGAGTCTAATAGGGAATAACAAAAATTGCTCCATCCACTTTTCACACATTTTGGATTGCTTCAAAGACTGGTTGGAGTGGGATTAGAAACGGGATCCAGCTGGCAGCCAAGATCCTATGGTCTCCCAGGGGTCACTTTGACAGGTGGGTGGGGCTGCCCCCCGTCCATCACTTGACATCACCATGATGTCAGGTGAAGCGTTTGTTTTTCATTGATTGTTTGACTTGTTTGTTGAATAAATACAGATATATGGCGTAATGGTAATGGTGTTTGTGATTTTATTCATCATAATTATGTTCAGGGTTTTTTTTTACTATAAATAATTTCAGGGTGAATCTTTCTGGGTCAGAAGTGCATTGGAATTTTCCTCATAAGAAATCATGGAAATGTTCACATCTCTATAAGAACACTTGCCTTATGAACCACTTCTCAGGAGGTAATTAGGTTCCTATATAGCGGGACCTATGTGTAATAGGAATAGGTTGAGTTTAAACAAATCACTTGGGCACAGCCAGGGAAGCACAAACGGGGGCTGCTTTGTGCCAGAGAAGGGGGCCCACAGAGTAACAAAATGAAAAGCCTCAGCGCCTAGGGCTTGCCGATCGAAAGGTCGGCGGTTCGAATCCCCGCGGCGGGGTGCGCTCCCGTTGCTCGGTCCCAGCGCCTGCCAACCTAGCAGTTCGAAAGCACCCCCAGGTGCAAGTAGATAAATAGGGACCGCTTTCTAGCGGGAAGGTAAACGGCGTTTCCGTGTGCGGCTCTGGCTCGCCAGAGCAGCGATGTCACGCTGGCCACGTGACCCGGAAGTGTCTCCGGACAGCGCTGGCCCCCGGCCTATAGAGTGAGATGGGCGCACCAACCCCAGAGTCTGGCAAGACTGGCCCGTACGGGCAGGGGTGCCTTTACCTTTTTAATAAAAGAGACAAACAGGCTTGTGAGTAAGATGCTGCTGCTGTTCACTTGGGTAGCCCCAGTGTCTGTAGGTGCAGAAGGCTAACATGTTAGCTTTCAGCACTGCAAAACGTTTATTCATTCCTTCAGAAATTTTATGAGCACAATTGTTCAGAAATTGTTCACTACAAGCATTAGCAAAATAATGGACAACAACTGTTGTGATTGCATGCATTCCATGCCAGTTTCTGTTTCATTGGTTTAATAAGGAAATATCAGATATTTGTACACTGATGTTACAAATGCAGTGTATGTAAGTGTGAATGTGTGCATGTATAATGCTTATTCTCTCTGGGAATGTTTTTAACACTCCAGGAGATGCCCTCAGAGGCAGGGATCCCAGTTACAGGCGATATAAGCCGAACTACTCACCAGTGACGACAGAGATAACCAGTGGAACACAGTCCAAACAAACCACGATCAAGCACAGATAATCTAGTTCCAAATGTAACCCAGAAACAAATTAGGAAACAGTCCAAGATCAAGATCACACACATACATGTATGCATGTATGTTTTGGGTGTGCGTGTGCGTGTGGCAAGGTACAACACAGCAAGGGAGAGTGAGTAGAATCAGGACCTTGAAGCTAGGGACCTATGTTGTTTCCAGCAATGGAAGCTCCAGGGGTTCCTCGCTAGGTATCCATGCAAAGGGCCCCTCAAGGGGACCATCAGCATTGGGCTCAGGGGGCCCTGCCTGCTCCTCAAGACCCTCAACCTGTGTGGTGCCCAGTCTGTCCTCTAAGGACTCCATGCCTGGTGCAAGATCAGGGCTAGGCATGGCAGTGTTTTTCTTCCAGCAAACATCTAAAAAGAGTTTGAGGAAAGTATAGCCTGAAATGAAAGCTGGCACTCAGACGTTTAATACAAGAAACCCCAATCCCATTAGAATTCAAACTGTGGAATTTCCTAATAATAGCAGCCGAGGCATCTATTCATTGTAATGTTCCAGCAACAACACGGTTATTGTGTGAAAGCAGGACACTTCATTACCTCACTGGCGATGCATGTTTGGTTCATTAGCAGTTTGAAATGAACTGAGATTTATATGATCTCCGCACCCGCACAAAGACTGCTAAGAGCGTGTGAGGAAAAAGGAACATGTTGGGAGAGTGGCAGGAACTGGGCATTAACAATAATCCGCTCAAAATATATTGGGGGGGGGGGCGAGAGCGAAAATGCAAAAGGGGAGACTCTGATCAGTCCTGCCTAAGTTGGCAGTGTGTGTGGCACAGAGCACTGTTGAGCAATTGCCCAAGCTTACTAGGCAGGGAACAGAAGGGACATTGCAGGACGAGGCTTGATAACAAAAGCAGTTTACAAAATCATGTTAAGTGGAATTTATTCTCTACCCAGCTCCACTTTAGTACAATTCAGATAAGATTTTTCAGGTGAGATTATCAATCATTGTACAGATTTTTATAGCTGGTGATGATAGAAAAGTGATGACGTCTTTTTTTAAAGGTGTCATTGGATTCCCATATGGGTATTTCACTTGCACCCCTTAATGCATGTGACTGTTCCACTTAATAATATGTTTTTATGCACCTCTGAAAGCATCACAACTCTGCTTTTCAAAATTCCAGGACTAGTTCTGCCATGTGGCAGTAGACGTTTTCAGATAGGAAGCCCAGAACTAGCATCTCTGAGCCCTTTTTGCATTAATTCTGCCATCTCAATTTTGGTAGTGGGGAGAAAGGAGCTGAAATGGGTGTATCTAGTGAAACTTGCCATTCACACCCCAGACTGACTTTAAGCCAAATACTATTTGGGGGCTAAACTATAGATGAACATGGCAAACATGCAGACATAATGTGGTTTAATTTTAACACCAGAAGTGCATGGGAGCAGAACTCTCACTTGCCACACCTGTGGAAACTCCTTTTGTATATTTTCATGCTAGTGGCACCCTGTACTATATAAGCAGCGTTTCTGTTTATCAAACTGCTGAATGCATGCATTTCTTGAGTGTTCATGCTGTTCAGACAAACAAGCTTGCGCATAATGTAGCACTGCTTTCCAGAGACTTTCTCTAAGGTTACGTTGAGAACCTTTACCCAGGTACTTTAGTACCTCACTGGAAGGTTTCTGTTGTGTCATATACAGCTTACAAGCTGAAGGTGAAAATCCTAGGCTTGCACTTTTCACCAAAAGTGTATATGTCACTTTACAGAGTTGATGTGAGGAAATGAAGGCTATGAGCATGCCTTGTGAAAAGCATTTGACAGGGTGCCGTCTGTTAGTTGGGCTTTGGTATGCCAAGGTTACATTGTTAGTGATCTTTATTAATAAATAACTAAGATCCTTATTGGTCCAAAGGGTATGGCTCTTTTTACATTCCAGGATCTCTGTGTTCATAAATCTTAGGGATTGTATTCATGCTATTTTTGGTTTGAGGAACAATTCTTGCATTTTCTGCCAAGCAGCTTATTCTGAGAGGTAAGATAATAGTATAGTAGCAAGTGACTTGCTATGCAAATCTTTTATATAGTTTTGTTTAGGGATTATGGGGTCAATCTGTTTCTTAGGTAAACACTTCAGGAGGTGTTGTAAATTAATGAGAGCAGTGTGGATTTCAGGCAGGCTAGTTTGCAGATGGAATTAAAGATAAAAAGTGTACTTCTCTTGAGTTTTTCCATGTCTGTTAATTGGGCTACGGGCAAAAAGGCAGATTGAGGATATAATTAGAGGACTATTTGCAGAGAGGGCAAATGGAGGATCTATGAAATGGAGTAGGCTCTGGGAAGAAATAAAGGATCACTGCAGAGTTAGAAGGGATATTGAAGGATATGTATTTCTGTAATATAAGTGCAGCTGTAACAGAAAAACTTGCAGAACAAATAGGAGAGGCTAAAGGACTGGAGAATGATTTTATAGAAATCTGGCACTATGTTATATTCCCTACCTGAATAATAGTTTGCGATGTCTACTGCCATTATCATTATATTTAAAACAACAAGAGCAAATAATGTGAGGAGGGATTTGCGGCCTGAATAGGTAAGATGGTTAGTAAACACCAAGCTACTTTCAGTAAATTCACACGTCTAGGGTCAGATGAATTAAGCCCAAGGGAGTTGAATGAGCTTGAAGGTGTTACTTCAGAGATGCTGTTTGTAATATTTGCGAATTCTGAATATTTTTGAAATATTTGAGAATATTTGAGATCAGAGGAGGTGCCAGAAGCCTGGAGATGTGCAGATGTTGTCCCCTGTCATCAAAGGGTGGGGAATAGCTCTGGTGGATTACAAATCACTGCTTGATGTCAACATCGGCCACATTTCTCAAGCAATCATTAAGTACCTCATGATCCTCCAGAAAAGAAAGCTTTGGTTGCAAGGTTTATGAAGGAGAAGTCATCCCAGGCAACCTTACCTCCTTTTTTTGATGAGAGTTATTTGTTTGGTAGATCATGGGAATGCCACAAACATGGTATATCTGGACTTTGGCAAGGCCTCGGACAAACTCTGAAGTCTCTGCTTTATCTGCTGCATCTGTCTGAGTTTTTACTATATTGCATTTTTGGAATGTGGGCTCGACGATACTGCTTGTCAGGTTGATACTACAGCTGGTTGAACAACCACACCCAGGGAATGTTTGTTAATGGTTCTGTGTCAGCCCAGAGGAGGACTTGAGTCATAGGGCTCTGTCCTCAGCTCTGTGCTTTCAGCATTTTATCAAAGACTCGTAGATGGCATGAAGCTAGAAAGGTATGATCCAAAGACTTATTAGGTCTCTTGCAGAGGTGTACCCAAGGCTTGATGAAACTGGCCCCCTCCAGTTTCCCTACTGAAATTGTCCCACCCTCACTCCGGGCGCTTTGAGTACTTGGGTTGCTTAAAATGTAGTAATTTCTATTGTGGTTATTGCGGTAAAGTGTTTTTTCCTGAGTGGGTTGCCAAGGGACCCTGGGTGTCTGCCTCTGGCCGCTTACTGCAGGTCCAGGTCTGGCGATGGCCTGGTTGGGTGATTGCCTTGGCATACAGGGTACTAACTACTCTGTCCTGGAAGTGTGCTATTAAGCACTAAAATCTAAGTAATACATCCTGCTACTGTCCAAAGGAAGCAGGTGTTTATCACCTGGGCAGGTGATATCGACTGCTCTTTTGGAGCATGTGCATGTAACAAACCAACTTCCAACTGTTTTCTTTTTCAGACGAAGAATGAAGGCTCGTGCTCCCCCTCCACCAAACCAAACTCCTGCCACCTGTACAGTTAATAATGAACACAAATTACCCACAGACCTGGGAGCGCTGCCTGATCAGGGTGTGATAAATATGAAGGAAAATCTGATTAACAGGACGGTGGACTTTATAGTAGTTTTTCCAGATGGAGAAGAACAGAAAACTACTGTGCATGGCAGGTAAGGCTTTCAGACATTTGAAACAATTTGTATCTACCCACTGATGTTATTTTTAGGAGGAGAGATGTAGACAATGCAATCATTTTCAGATGTTCCCTCCCTGCCCCTGCTCCTTATAACCTAGCAGTGCATGTTAGGTTAGCAGTGCCTGCTGTGTTTCCTCAACTGTTTTTAGTGCACATGTGTCTCATCCAGCATGCAAAGAGAGGCTAATTTATATGCATATAATCAATTTTTTCTCTACCGTATTGATTCATTTTAATTATCTGCAGTGCATAGTATAGGGCACCATTTTGCCTCTGAAGCATTGTGTATATATCTGAAGAGAGCCATCCTCTCCTGAAGCGAAGCCACACATGAGGAAAATTTAAAAGACCAGGAAAGGATGTTTCCACACACACAAACATCTTGAGGAAAAGCAGATAGACTAAGACCGGATGAAATCTAGTAAAGGTTGGGAGAACAACAAATTGTTATTCAGCATTTTATATGGAGCAATCCAGTACATGTCCAAGAAGTTATGTAGAGGCCTCTCATTGCCTCTTATCCGTTGCCCAGAGGTCACATGGAGGACTTTCCCATTTGTGCTGTCCACTCCCCCAACCCCTAGGTAAGGTGGGTTTGCTACTGCAAAGGGCATGTGAAGGCATCTCCACCACCCAGATGACCACCAGTGGTGCTGTGGAGGCTTTGTGGGTGGGGACATTTTGGGCCTCTGCTCTCTACACTTTCCACATTCTGGCAAGGCTTTATGAAGCTCTGTCCTTCACATTAGCTTTCTTCCTCTTTTGGGTTTGGTTCGTGGCCGAGTTGCGATTCAGTTGGTGTTTTAAAGCAAAATCTCCCATTGTGTGGGTTTTCTCTCAGACTCCTCCTTTAGTGGCTGAAGGGCTTGAGGCTTGGTGGGTTCTCCTCCATTCTAGGGATGGGAGAGAAATTTGATTCATTTAAAGGCAAACCTCCCAGTTATCACACTTTCTGACACAATACAATCCTTTGGTGCATCCTTAAATGTTTGCAGTTCTCTGAATTTTGCAATGAATTTCTCCATCCGAGTAATGTGCACAAGCATGCATGTACTGGGATAAAGTGTACATTAAAAATCCATGTATTAGTGACAATAACATACAAAAATGCGTCGTGTTACAGAAAACTGCTTTGTAAAAAATATATAGGCAGAATTGCATGCAAAAATACATATAATTATGAGAAATTTGTATTAAATGTTGATGAATTTTCATGAGGATATTTTTTAAAAATAAAATAAACCATGTGATATGGAAATGTGGATAACTGAATTTAAGATTGGAAAGATGAGAAACTGAAATTGGTAGATTTGCCCATCCCTGTTCATAGCTACTGAGCAAGAGCCGTCACGCAGCTGATGGATGAGAGCAGTCAAGCTTGTCTCTCCATCCCTACAAGCCACTCAGTAGCTGATCTGTGGATGTGGTTCTGGTGTGAAGACAAACTGGCCATGGGCAAAAGGTGCAGGGCTTCTTGCCTTGAGCTCAACACTGGCTGTGCCCATGTCAGCAAATAGAGGCACAAAGAAGCACAAATTTTCCCAATGAATGTTTTGAAGAACATGGCTATTTTGAAATAGTCCAGGTTGATTTTTATATATGTGTATGTGTACTATCTGGATATGGTTTAAATCTGCTCTCTCTACCTGTGGAAACCCTTCTGTGTTCTATTAAACCTGGTTCTAAGTAGCCTTTTTTGTTTTCCCTTCCAGTAAAGCCGTGATGGACCTCTTAGTTGACTTGTGCAGCCGGTACCACTTAAATCCAGCCTATCACACCCTGGAGCTGCAGTCTTCAGGGACCCAACAGACTTTGAGTTATAAGCCAAACACTTTGATAGGGGCACTGGATGTATGGAAGATACTTCTGAAGGAGAAGGTTCCTGAAGGAAAGGCGAAGCGGCCTCCTCCGCCCAAAATTCCTGAGGTTGGAACTTTCTACTGCATAACTGTTTTGCCAGATGTCAAGAAATGTTGACGACAGTCTTCCCCCCCCCCCCCATGTGTGCAGTATTGAACTTGGCTTGGAGCTTACTATTGCGATGTTATGGTAATCTTAACTGACAGCCAGTGTAGAGACTGGGTATATGGCAATAAGTAGTTACTGCAGGTTTATTTTGGGTTGACTATGGCCTTTTGTGAGTTGAATTGTCATTTTGTAAGTAAGGTTGAGGAACCTGTGGCCTTCCAGGTGTTGTTGGAGTCCAGCAACGTCTCTAAGGCCATGTGGTTTCTATCCAGAGCCAAAGTGGAGTAGTGGTTAGGGTGCTGGACTAGGACCTGGGAGACCAGGGTTCAAATTCCCACTCAGTCACTGGGTGACTTTGGGCCTGTCACTGTCTCTCAACCAAGCCTACCACACAGAAATGTTGTGAGGATAAAATTAAGAGGGGGAGGAGTGTGTACACCACTCAGTCAGAGGGCAGGACAACTGCAGGGGAGTCTGGTTGCATGAGTAAGTAGTTAAAAGGCATGGGTTGTTCCAGCTACTAGCAGACTTCAACTGAAGTTTTATAAAGAGTAGCCTTCCAGACCCTGTCCAAATCCAGATGCTTAAGGAACCCTTTACTGTTGACTAGCATGGTGACATTGTGGTCTCAAGTCTATGCTCCTTTACTGGCCAGCTGTCTGAGCCTGCAGTTTCTGATGCTGATTCTCTCAAGGTCTAACAGGTGGTTTAGCCTCCCCGTACAGCTTAGAGAGGGACTTCTTTGCCACAGACAAGGCAGAGATCCACCCTGAGGTTCCTCCTGGGCATTCCCTGGATGCGGGCCTGGTGAGAGCTCTCCCTGGATCTTATGGACGGGGAGGGGGGATTCTTTCTGGTCTCCTGGTTTCCTAGAAGTCTGGGTTCTCGTTGGAGGATGAGTTGTTCAAGGCTGTGTTAGGCCTTGGTTTGACAACAGGACTGTCTTTTGTTGTTTGTATTGTAAGGGGTCTTAGGGTGTTAGGGGAGGGGTAGTAATTCTGGTGGGGGCACATCATGCTCCTGGGGTAGTTAGTCCACCTTGGTCCCCCCACCCTGCATTCAGCTCTCACCTGTGGCTCCTAAAAGCTGTCAGCATGTGACAGGGGCCACACCCTGGGAAACAGCTTTGACTGGCCAGCTAAACCAAGTGAGGATAGCCGATGGATCTCAAACCCCCAGTGAGTTAGGGACTTCCCCTGCATGCAAAGACAGGCTTGGTGGATTGAGCAGACAAGACCAATAGTGGGTCCAGCAGTCAAGAAGGCTGTTTCTGCAAATGCTGTAGATGGAAGTGAGGGGCAGATGGGGCTCATTCAGCTGGGAAGGTAGCCCTTCTAGGAGAAGGGAAGCTCTGATCCTAAACCTCTGCCGCCTCACAGGACAACTTCAGGAGAAGAAAGGCTAAGGAGTAAACCCTACACATATCTGGATTGGAGATGGTTGGGTGGTGTCTAGGGAAGGAGTTCTGGCAACTCCTGCAGCCAAGCTGGTGCCAAACATACTGCTCTGCTTTCCTTTGGATCACATCAGCAAGGACAATGTGTCATCTGGGCAGCTCAGGACCTCCATCCCCACTGCCCAGGCTTGTGCCCTGGGAAGGTCATTGCTAATGAAGTGATTTGACACCAACCCTGGAGGCATACTCACTCAAGAGAGAGATAGACAGACAGACAGACAGATGCCAACAACATTGGCTTTTAGGTCTTTCTAACAGAAAACTGTAGGAGTCCTGATGAGGAAAAACTCCTATTTAATCTCTATAACCTTATTATAACTTCTGAATTTTGGAAGGAGGCAGGTAAAATGGACAAAATTGCAACATAATGAAAAATTATGCCACCTGGTGGAGATTAAGAGTTAAGTATCATTCTAGAGGAAGTCTGGTTAGTGCAGGAACTGAAACTGCAGATGACACACTTCTGGGAGCGATCGTTGACAGCACAGAAGATAGAATCAAGATTCAGAATGATCTTTACAGGCTGGAACTGCTGGCCAAAGCCAGCATGTGAAATTCAATAGAGATAATGTAAAGCCTGGTATTAAGGTACAAAAATAATCAAATCAGAAGAACCAGCAGACTTGTCCCCTGTTGCTTTGGGACCAATTGGTGGAAACTGCAAGGGAGCTCATTTCAGCTAAACATTAGGAGGAACTTACTGTTTGACAGTAGTCAACTGCCATGAAAATGGTGGCCCCCTCTATGCTAGAGGTATTTAAGCAAAACAGAAGGAGTGCGATACAGTAGCTGCATCCTAACATTGCAGATCCTGCATTGAAGGGGTTGACTCAACCTCCTAGGTCCCTTCCAACCCTTTAATTCTTTTATTCCATAATAGAAACAACTGGACAGTTCTCATCTACAGGTCTTGTGACTGCCTGGAAGAACAAGTTGCTTAGAGTCCAAGGGCTATTATTGCTCATATACCCTCTCTCAATCTAATATTTGAATAACTGCTATCTGCTTCACAATAATTTTGTTTTTCAGCGTTGCATATACAGGTATTTCATAAGCGATTAAAATGTGTTGATGCATACCTACACGGAGAAAGCTAAGGAATCCTGTTCTGCCTCTGTAATGTCATTCCTGTGCAATGAATATGACACTCCTTGATCTTTCTTTAACCCTCTTGCCAGTATGAATAATCTATTTTGCAACTGCAGTGCAAAAGCACTACCGCCGAGGAGCTGTGGCTCACAGAGTCTTTTCCTTTTCTGTTTTGCTCCCCTAGAAAACAGTGAGGCTGGTCGTAAACTATCTCAAGACACAAAAGGCAGTGGTTCGAGTGAGTCCCGAGGTGCCTCTGCAAAGCATCATCCCAGTGATTTGTGAGAAGTGTGAGGTCAGTCAGGAATGCCTTGTCCTCTTGAGAGATACCTTCACTGGGGAGGAACTGGAACTTACAAAGTCATTGAATGAACTGGGAATAAAGGAGCTCTATGCATGGGATAGAAAAAGAGGTAAGTCAATACATTTATTAATGAGAAAACTATGTACTAATAGGGACACGGGTGGCGCTGTGGGTAAAACCTCAGCGCCTAGGACTTGCCAATCGCATGGTCGGCAGTTCGAATCCCCGCGGCGGGGTGAGCTCCCGTCGTTCGGTCTCAGCGCCTGCCAACCTAGCAGTTCGAAAGCACCCCTGGGTGCAAGTAGATAAATAGGGACTGCTTACTAGCGGGAAGGTAAACGGCGTTCCGTGTGCTGCGCTGGCTCACCAGATGCAGCTTCGTCACGCTGGCCACGTGACCCGGAAGTGTCTTCGGACAGCGCTGGCTCCCGGCCTATAGAGTGAGATGAGCGCACAACCCTAGAGTCTGTCAAGACTGGCCCGTACGGGCAGGGGTACCTTTACCTTTTATGTACTAATATTTGCAGATGGCACTAATTGGGGTTTTTTGGTGGGTGTGAGGCTGGGGGTTGGAAAGGCATTGGGTTTTTTAAAGAGTGCCCCTTGTAAGATATGTAGAGCAGCGGTGGGGAATGTGCAGAAAGAAAGAGAGCAGGGAAAAGAAAAAGAGGTGGCAGAAAAAGAGAGAGAATAGGGGGTGTCTCATCCATTTTGGGTTGTGGCATTATTATTATTATTAGTAGTAGTAGTAGTATGCAGGACGCGGGTGGTGCTGTGGGTTAAACCACAGAGCCTAGGACTTGCCGATCAGAAGGTCAGCGGTTCGAATCCCCGCGACAGGGTGAGCTCCCGTTGCTCGGTCCCAGCTCCTGCCAACCTAGCAGTTCGAAAGCACGTCAAAGTGCAAGTAGATAAATAGGTACCGCTCTGGTGGGAAGGTAAACGGCATTTCCGTGCGCTGCTCTGGTTCGTCAGAAGCAGCTTAGTCATGCTGGCCACATGACCCGGAAGCTGTATGCCGGATCCCTCAGCCAATAAAGCGAGATGAGCGCCGCAACCCCAGAGTCAGCCATGACTGGACCTAATGGTCAGGGGTCCCTTTACCTTTACTTAGTAGTGGTATACTGCCCTACGCCGGTAGATCTCAGAGAGGTTCATCTCTATCCACCACTGTGATACCCCCAAAAGGATATGCTCAAGGAAATGTGGTAATCAAAATAAGATTCCCTGCCATTGGTGCAGAGATGGCTTTTCATACATACTACTGTCTTTTGCAGTCTTCCCAAAATGGTATCTAAGTCCATTGTAGAATTGTCAGGGACCTTCAGATTTGATGGTATGGAACTCTATAGGTGAAGGCCTTGGTCCACTAGTAGTTGCTCTTAGCAGTGCCTCCTTCAAACAGTGAGTGCCACTGGTAATTTTTGTTCAGAGCTTGGCCCTGGCACAAGGCTGCTCCACATCTGTAGTGCACAATGGCACATTGCCTCCATGTTCAATATTGTGCTGGCACAAATGAAGAGTTAGTCTTTGCCCTGCCCATTGTCTCACTTAATTGGCTGAAAGGAAATGTATTTTGAAATGCTTTACCTGTGGCAGGGAGTTGGACTAGACGATCTCCAATGTCTCTTCCAGCTCCGTCATTCTAAGTGAATGATACTGCTTGCCAGTTGGGTGTTTGGAACATGGGATGGTAGCTTCCGTTGCATAGAGTCCATGTTAACAGACAAATCAAGGACTTTGATTCTTCACATTATCCCTGGCAGACATTAAATTCTGAGGTTGTGGTGATGCTGGAACTAAATATGGGATATAGGATGCTATATCATACCGTATTGCCTAAACAGACGGGGACGCGGGTGGCGCTGTGGGTAAAACCTCAGTGCCTAGGACTTGCCGATCGCATGGTCGGCGGTTCGAATCCCCGCAGCGGGGTGCGCTCCCGTCGTTCGGTCCCAGCTCCTGCCCACCTAGCAGTTCGAAAGCACCCCCAGGTGCAAGTAGATAAATAGGGACCGCTTACCAGCGGGAAGGTAAACGGTGTTTCCATGTGCTCACCAGATGCAGCTTTGTCACGCTGGCCACGTGACCCGGAAGTGTCTGCGGACAGCGCTGCCCCCCGGCCTCTAGGGTGAGATGAGCGCACAACCCTAGAGTCTGTCAAGACTGGCCCGTACGGGCAGGGGTACCTTTAATTGCCTAAACAACATGCAGGTGAATGACAATGGAAATCTCTTAATGCACGGGGTGCATCTGAACTAGAGTTTAATGTAGATTTGAAGCTGTTTGTCTCTCCTCATCCAAGCCTTCCCTCCACTAAATTTGGATTTTCCATCTCGGTGGGCAGTCCAATAAGGGGTGAAATATCCAGTTTAAAATAAGGTTACCCAACTGTGAAGCACTTTGTGTGTGTTGTTGTTTTTACACGTGTGGTGACGTTTTGCTGGGTGCTGTCTATTGCCACATGCCCTACTTCTGTTTGGTTTCCATGCCCCAAAGAAAAGGACGCACCCGTTGTTTTCCACTGATAGTTGCTGAAGGAACATTCATGATACGTTTATATTTAAAACAGCTCTTTAGTGAAGAACTACTCTTGCACAAAACAGCTGTTTTAAAAATAAAATCTGCCCTTTTAGGTACAGGAGGCAGGAAAGGGAAAGTGGAGGAAAGGAAGCAGCAGCCTTTCATGTGAGTGACACCAGATCTTTGTCTGGTTTGGAGCGTTACCACAAATGTAAAAAGGCATTTTTCCTCATTCTGTCCTCTATGCATCACATGCAGCACCGTTTCCATTCTGCTGCAGTTCATATTCCACAAAAATGTTATTTTTGACAGTTTCTTGTGATATTTTCTTCTGATATATAATCCCTCCCTGGCTTGCCCTTCCATTCTATTTATGAAGCGCTTTTACAATAAGCCTTATGGTTTGCAGTCTTTGTCTCATATTGTCAGCAACGTCCTGTCAGTTAGGTTCCTATACCTGTTGTTAAAAACCGAAGGCCCTCAAACTACTCCCAGACTTTAGCTGGGATTTGAAACCAACTTTCCTAGAAACAGGCTTTTCATTCTGTTTAATATATGGTATAATAATACTTAGCATTTAGAGTGTTGGAAGCACACACATTATTTCAGTAATTTTTACAAGATGGATAGGTACAAGCAATTATTTTTTCAAAAAAGAAATGTTTAGAGATACTCTCATTTTGATTCAAGAAAATCCCCATTTTATAGTTCAAATCAGAAAAAATAAATACCATAACTGGACAAAAGTACAAAGATTCACAAAATGTTTAGGGGTATGCGTACCCCTGCCCCCCCGGAAAAAGCACTGGGTATAAGAGATCAGTATAATTATCCCCATATTGCAGATGAGTCGTTGAGGTTGGAGATAGAAGGGGCCATGCCATGCACTCTTTCCCATCTTAATCCTAAAAGCCATTTTTTCCTCTCAAAATGTCACTCCCTGCTTTTCCACCCTTGAGGGGAAAGATGAAGGTACCTATCTCTTCCCCTCCACAGCTGGAGGAAAAAAACAATTCGATGGTACCATTTCAAGTGGGTAAATGGTCAGAAGTAAAATGGTCAAGTAGTTCAACTCCCTCAAATTCTGTCACTTAAACTTGCAGCCTCCAATAGTGGTTTCATGTGTCTTGCGTTCAATGTAGGAATTTCCTGGTTCACAGTTCAATTTCTTAGCCACTGTACATTGCAGTAGTTTTCTCTCCGATTGCTTTCATCTGGAAGCAAACCTTTTAGAGTCTTCTGACTGAATTTATGCAGTTAACTCTGAAATAGGTCTGTGAACTTGCCCACAACTGCAGAAAGTAGGCTTTACAAGGGAAACAGGAAGAAGAAAGGGGGATGGCAGGAACAACAAACGTAAGAAGAACCCTCCTAGGTCAGTCCACTCCAAAGGCCTGCCTTGTCTAGCATCCTTTTTTCATAGGGGCCAGTTAGATGCCAATGGTCAGCCCACAAGCAGGCCATGAGCCCTATAGCGCTCTCCTGCTTGTGATCAGCAGCAACTGGTATACTTCCTGACTTTGGGGTTGGCTAGTAGCTATTGATCACCTTATCTTCCATGGATTTGTCTAACCCCCTTCAATGCTGGGCAAATTGTTGGCCATCCCTGCATCTTGTCACGAATTCCATACTTTCACTGTGTTGTTGCATGAAGAGGTGGTTTCTTCAGAAGCTAGCGTGTGAAAGAAACTGCCCTGGCAAAGCCTGGCAGTTGGAACTCGGGCATCAAAGGGCTCTCAGGAAAGGCCAATGAAGAGGAAGAGGAAGGTGGTGGAAAATTCAGCCTCAGTGAAGTTGTAAGGCAAGCGCCAAAAGAAAAATGAATTGAGTCCTTCTGATGGGACATGGGGTCATTCTCTGAATCTTTTTATCTTTAACTGCAGTTTCCTGGTTGTTGATGAGCACCTGCATTTAGCTAAAGTGCCTCAGCCCTGTGACATGCATGAAAGCAAATCAGGCTTTATGTTCTGCATCTTTTAATTATTCCTTTTTCATCCTTTTTGTTCCTGTCCTTTCCAGTTCTTTCATCAAAAGCTCAGTCTGAACCTTCTCTGAACAATAGAGGTACTGTATAATGAGACGTGGAGAGAGAATTTCCCTTTTATTTCTTCTTCTTCTGCATGGCTTGGATGATTAATGCATTGAGGTTCACTGTGTAAGACTGGGGTGAGGACTCTGTGGCCTTGCAGATGCTGTTGGACTCCCAGCATCCATTAGCCCTGGCCAGCATGGCCAATGGTCAGGGATGATGGCATTTGCCACCCAAAAACATCTGGAGGGCCTCAGGTTCCCCACACCTAGAGTAAGAGCTACTACTCACATCTTCGCACAACAATGGCACTACAAGTAATGCAAAACAGATTTCTCTCTCTATCTTAAACAGCAAGGTCTAACAGCAAGGCTTCTCTTGTAGCAGCAAGGTTATTAAAAATATTGAAAACATGAAGGGAGTGTTCTTTCACAGCAATAATAATTTGCCAGAACTAGGAAGGTTATGTCATTCAACTCTAGTTAAGCAGAATATTACAAATCCCATCAAATAAACTGATACTTGGAAGGAACATGAGCCTGGAAAGGATGTACATACATTGTTCACGTGTAACATGAATTTCACAGTTATACCTTGGAAGTTGAACGGAATCCATTCTGGAAGTTGGTTCGACTTCCAAAACATTCAGAAACCAAAGCATGGCTTCTGATTGTCTGCAGGAAGCGCCTGCAGCCAATCGGAAGCTGTGGAAGCCCCATCAGATGTTCAGCTTCCAAAAATAGTTCGCAAACCTGAACAGTTGCAGCGTTTGGGAGCCAAAAGGTTCGAGAACTAAGCTGTTCAAAAACCAAGGTACAACTGTAATTCTATTTGATAGGGCTTGGGACGAGAATATCTTAAAATTGTCTCATCCTCTGCATACCCAACTGATCTCAGCATTCTGATCCCCATCCTATCAGGAGGCTCATTATGCACAATGCTGGAATTGGATATTTAGTGTAGCGGCACCTATTCTTTGGAACTCCCTCCTATTAGATATCAGACAGATGTCTTCTCTTTCAACTTTTTGGCACCTGTTGAAGACATACATATTTCAAGAGGCCTTCTAAGTGGATAGTTTGATTCTAGTTACATTTGCATTGGATTTGCATTGTTTTTGCACCACCACACAGGTGGTGCATTGACAATAAAGGTTTATTATTTTATTTTTATTATTGTTTTTGAACTGATTTTTTTTTTTAAAAAGTGTGTGTGAGAGAGAATTTGTGTTTATATATGCAAATGATTTAGCTGTTCTTAAATATGTAGTTGCTTTCTCTCCAGGTGTTTTGTATTGTGAATCGTTTTGAGATGCCCCATGGAAAGCAATTTGTAAATGAAATAATAATAAAATAGAGCAGGTTGCAGCAAAGTAAACCGTTGAGGTCAGTATAAACAGCGATGCAGAAATGTTCCCCGAAATTAGTGAATAGTTAGCATTTTATGCTGCTGAAAAATTGCTGCATTGTCCACTCATTCACTAAAGGGTACTGGAAGGGTTGTAACAATATAGGCACAATCACTTCACATGCTGGTCCTGCCACAAATATTGTGCAAGGTGGTATTTGTAGAGTGTGAAAAAATCCTGGGTCAGTTGGCTTATTGTACCGCTCCATTAGCATTGTTGTTGATACTTGATGGTAATAATAATAATAACTTACATATGCTAGCATTCTTTAAGATTGTTATTGCACAATTAGCAGGTATTGGAGAACAGAGGAGAGTGTTTGGAAAATTGCAGTGTTAGAGAATCATACCATTCCATTGAAAGGGGCTTGTGGGTTTGACAGTGACTGTAGAATAGTGGTGTTGTTTTGCTACCTCTGTGGTGAAGGAAGACAGACCTGTGGCGCCACCAACCGTGCATGGCACTCTGGAAGGACTTATTCAGCTAATAAGTCATGCTTGGACTGTGCAATTATGCTTTGGGTTGAACCATATGTATTTTCTTTCTTTGGTGGTGGTTACTGAAAAAGTGAATAAAGAAATGCTAAACAAAGAAAAGGAAAAGAAATGGTGCGTTCTATGGAAACATGGGTTTAAAAAGTTAGTAACACATTTGTGAACTTATTGTGGAATGTATCATATATGCACAATGCGGATGATATTTTCTGGTCCCCTTTTGTAGCCACCAGCTTCACTCTTTATGCATTGTTAAGCACAGCAAGAGTTCTGCACTCAAGAAAGCAGGATTAGGGGGCACTGTTTGCAAGTATAAAGGGGCAGTGAGGGGAGAAGGTGGTTGGGGGCAGAGAAGCATTACGGGGAGGCAGGGCTGGTCCAAGACTTATTTCCACCAGAGGCAAAGGGAAAGATGATTCACCATTGCATTCCATGCACACAAGCTGACTGGACTTGGCAGCTAGATGGTGATGGGACATTGTCTTTGGTTTCTGCTCGTGGTTTGTTTGGAGGTAGACAATGCACAGTCCTGCGTTTGGATTACACAACAAGCTAGAGGCCAGGGGTCAGCAACCTTTTCAACTGTGGGCCGGTCCACCGTCCCTCAGACCATGTGGGGGGCCGGACTATATTTTGAAAAAATAATAATGAATGAATTCCTATGCCCCACAAATTACCCAGAGATGCATTTAAATAAAAGGACACATTCTACTCATGTAAAAACACGCTGATTCGCGGACCGTCTGCGGGCCGGATTTAGAAGGCGATTGGGCCGCATCTGGCCCCCGGACCTTAGGTTGCCTACCCCGGAGCTAGGCCACGGCTTGCTTCCTTGTAATGTAGTGGCAGCCGGTAAGGAGTGAAATTTCCCAAACTCCTGCAGTATGCAGCAACATGGCTTGCTTACATTAAAGGTTTATTCTACCTATAGTTTAATGTGGCAGGCACACCAGTCTATTTTGTGTCACATATAATGTGGCCCACAGTTTAGCAATTCAGCAAACTCTCACCCAACTTTTCTAGAGAAATATGAACAGTTATACAAGGTTCAGTCTGTGGCCTCATTACCAAATGTGTCATGGTGAAACATTTGATATTGACCTATCACGAACTTATTTGGTTGGGTAAATACAGTAGTGACTATATGAGAATTTTAGTAGTGGTTCTAATCCTAAATGCTTAATAACGAAGTTTAAGACTAACATGCAAGTAAGTAAAGTTAGGACTAAATCAGTATTTTAGAAAAGCCATGCATGACCTCTCCCTCCTGTGAGCAATTAATACTGCAGTAACATTCATTAGAATTAATTTGTGTATAAGTCTGTGTACAGTACGGTCTCCTCCTGTGCAGAGGTTACATTCTTTGGTGAGCATTTAAGCTCTCTGCCTTGCTTGCTGAACTCTGGGATACCTCACAAGATCTTATGTGGCTGGCCCTAGTTTTCCACGAGATCTTGTGAGAGCATCCCAGAACTCAGTAAGCAAAGAGCTTAAAAGCTTCTTCTGTGCTGGAAAAACCCTGTGCAAAAAGAGCTTTCAAGCTGTCCGCCTTCTGTGCTTTGAATTAGTGTGATTTCAACCGACCGGACATCAAATGCGTAAAGTTGAAATAGCACTTGTGTATTTAAACCTGTGTATGTTGCTATTGTCCTATACTGCTAGCACTGATTTCTACCCTCAAAGTTAGTAAGCTGATTTTTAAATTGTTTAATTGATCATTTGTGCTGGAGTAGTTATGACACATTGTGTGTGTTACAGAAACAAGAAGATACTCAACTAGCTGTGACACAACAGAAAAAGAAAAGAAACGATTTCTGGGATTTTTCAAGACTAATAAAATGAACATTAAGGTAAATGTCTCCCTTCATTTATTGTAGATGTAGATAAGCTTTATTGTACTAGCCAAAGGCCATGACAAGACCATACAGACACTATCAGTTAGTTTAATTTATTAAACTAATTGTTTCCATTGCTGCATGTGCACTCCCCCCATGACTCCTTCTTAGTATATGTTTATAGCTGTACCTGTTAGGAATATGGCTGTAATCAAACTTAATGAATCAATGTGATTGCTGATGCCTGTTCTAAGAATGGAGAGCAGGAAACTACTTTCTCTTACTTTAACAGGTATGGCCTAATTCACACAGGATACCACTGTGGTTTTCTTTAGTCAGTGTGTGGTTTGTTTGAACACCTAAACTCAGCCCAGCAGACTAAGAATGGTTTTGTTTTCTGGCAACCAACCATGATGTGAAGCCATGGTTTGATGGTTTTTTTGAATTGTGGTTTGTTTTAACTGTGATTTGGCCCTATGTATGAACCCAGCAGCCTTGCTTAACCATCGTTTTCTTAGCCACCCCACTCCAGACACAATACAGAGAGGCACAATACAAGAGCAGTAGAAGGTGGGAGACACCTGGCTTGCCAGTAGTACATGCGAAAAGGATCTAGGGGTCTTAGTGGACCACAAGCTGAACATTGTCAACAGTGTGATGCAGCAGCAGCAAAAAAAGAAGCTAATGCTATTCTAGGCTGCAACAACAAAAGGCGAGTGTCCTGATCAAGGGAAGCAACAGTGCAACTCTGTTCTGCCTTTTTAGTTCACACCTGGAATACTGTGTCCAGTTCTGGGCGTGACAATTTAAGGAGAATATTGACAAGCTGAAACATGTGCAGACGAGGTCGACCAAGTTAATCAAGGGTCTGGAAACCAAGCCTGATGAGGAACAGTTGAAGGAGCTGGGTATATTTAGCCTGTCAAAGAGGAGATTTGAGAGGAGATATGATAGCTATCTTCAAATATCTTAAGGGATGTCACATGGAAGATGGAACAAATTTGTTTACTCCTTATCTGGAGGATAGGACTCAAACCCAATTACTTCAAGTTACAAGAAAGTAGATTCTAACTAAACATCAGGAAGAACTTGGGTCATCTAGTACAATTCTGTGATTCTGCTTTCACCAGGTTGGGCCTTCTTTCCTTTTGAATGACAGCAGAGGCAAGTAGGTGTTAGCGCTTCTGCCTTCTTTCTGGCACCCAGTAACATTTCTCCATCGTTTCCATGTAGGGACCTACTACTTGCTTGTTCTTCCTCTTGCTTCAAACATAGCCAAAGAAACATTTTTCTCGTTTTGAACTTCTCTTGCAAGCCTGAGTTCATTCTGAGCTTCACCTGAACTTCACCCTGCAACTGTTGGCTACTTCTGTAGACTCTTCCTTCATGATTTCTGCTTTCTTCCCTTTCTTATACATACCCTTCTTTCATCTCAGCTCATCCGTAAGCTTGCTATGCAGTCACACCAGTTTCTTTAGGTGCTTCCAACTTTCCTTTCTTGTTGAAATTGTCTGCCTTTGTGCATTCAATATTTTACCTTTAAGAAACTCCCATCCATCTTGCACTCTTTTCTCTTTGAGTATTTCTGACCGTGGAATCTCGCTCAGTAGTTCCGTCAGCTTTTTGAGATCAGCCTTCTTCAAGTCTTGAATGCATATCTTACTATACTCAGCTTTCCCTTGCCCTCTGTATTATGACACCCAAGAGGTGTATCACTTCCTCCCAAGGTTCCCTGAAACCTTTGCTTCATCAGTCAGTTCCTCTCTATGGGTGAGGACCAGGTCCAAAAGAAATGTGACTCTCCCCTCCTGTGGTTTCTGTCAGCTGGTAATCTGAAGAAATAAAGAGCCAGTCACCTCATAAATGCTGTGTGGACCCACATACAGTTCACTCCATTGATTATGTGGCGTAATCCACAGATTAGCATTCTCAGCCTAGCATGGGTCTGAGGGGAGCAAAAGGGAAGGTTCACTCCAGCATGTAGCATGAACTGGAATCCTCTCCAGTCCTGGTTTCAACTCCCATCATGGCCTGCTTTTCCAGATATTAGGCAAATGGTTCCTAGCTTTCCCATCCACGATGTGTTTTAATGGTCTGTTGTTTTTAGCTAGCAGCGTGTAATGTATTTACCACTTTTGGAGTGGTCATATAGAGTGTTTATTTGTTCTCTAGGCAGAAGAGTGTTCGATGAGGACGGCTGGGGATTATGGCAGTGAAGAACCTTTAAAGTCCACAACAGAAAGTGAACCGTACCTTGATGTAAGTACGAACATGGCCTCTGGGTGGTGCTGATGCAATAATATTAATCAAGCACTAAGTGCAAGCAATTTGAGGTGCAATGGTCTATTTCATAGTTCTGATGGAACTCAGTCCTGTTTAACCAACAACAAAGAAGAGGGGTAGTGGTTATTCACTATCTCATAGAGTTGTTTGGGGCTTTTTTGTTCACAAAACCTTATGATTTAAATTTGTTAGTCTTTGTAAATTTGTTAGACCCTTGGTGGCTTTGCTGCAAAAGACTAACCAGGTCCCGTCCCCCATTATATTATATACTCCCCACAGGGAATACACCCAAATAACCAACTTAGTTATTAGTTTCTTTATGTCTTTAAAATTAAATTAGACCATGAAAAGTACATTCAGTAAAAATAAATCGACCTGGGATATACTTATCAAGTAGTATAGAAACATAAATATATGAAAAAGATCAGTGTTCCAAAGTTTGTTTGTTTCTTTATTTATGTCCTCTATATGTTGGCATGGACTCTGCTCATTTGAGTCAAGTGGCTCTCCTCTATTGCCCCCTCAGATGTACCACATCCCCCGCCCCACCCACCCAACAAATTCAGGTTTGTGAAATTTTGGGGTCGGGCTAACAAGTTCCATGGGAACAGACAATTTGGCACAGGATTGTCACGTATAAAATGTTACAAAAGCTTGGAAAGGAATGGTGGACAAGGGCAAAGATTTGCTAAAAACCTAAAATGGTCAAAGAAAGACAGCAAAAATCCTGCTGGTCACCCCCAGATACTTAGGCATGGCTAAAATAGTCTTGGATTCAGACTATGAAAGTGGGAGGTGATGATCATCAGCTTTGTAATTAATACATGCATTGCACAGTTAACATAAAATTTAGTAGAATCTCAGTTTGCTAATGACATACTCTGGTGTAATTGAATTCCAACTCCAGGTTTTTATGTTGGATCCACAGAGTTTCAGATAATACTAGAAACTGGCCTGCCGGTTGTAGTAACTGTGGTTTGCATTGTTTAAAATCCTAATGGAAATATATTTGACCAACTGGGGTTAAAAACACATTCAAGACAATTAATCAAGAGTTTCCAGAAGGAGACCTTTTTTTGCCTTCCGTCTGTCTGGCATCTGTTAAGATCAGATACTGAGTAGAGATTCTTTAAGTGCATATAGATAGAGTCCTTCAAATGTAAACATTTTGAGCAGCTGGCAACAGAGATTAGCAAACCTTGGATGGGAGAGGAGTAATAGTCTAAATATTCTAAATTTAAATAAAACCAAATCAGGACCTTGTTCAAGTACAAGAGGCTTAGAGCACAAAGACTGCTAACTGATCACTTGGGTACTTTGATGTTTAAAATAAAATTATAATGAATCTCCCACTTCATGTCTTGTCTGTTTCTAAGTTTAGCGGAGTATCTGAGCTGAGTTCAAATTGTCTGAGAGAAATTGTGGTAACATACAGTTTGCCAGAGAAAGACTACATTCAGATGAGATTTGGACTTGTATATAGTCATACCTCATGTTACGTTTGCTTCATGTTACGTTTTTTCAGGTTGTGTCCCACGGCGACCCGGAAGTACCGGAAAGGGTTACTTCCGGGTTTCGCCGCTTGCGCATGCGCAGAAGCACTAAAACATGCTTCGCGCATGCGCAGAAACACCAAATTGCACTGCGCAGATATGGCGCTTCAGGTTGCACTCTTTTCATGTTGCGAACGGGCCTCCGGAACGGACCCCCATTCGCAACCAGAGGTACCACTGTACTTCCTCCTTCTCTTGTGTGCAGAAATTAGCAATTTTCAATCCCAGTTTGTGGCAAGTTACAGTTTGCTGTTTCATCTGAATTAGTAAACTATGGCTTGTATATTTTCTGATAATGAGAATCATAAGCCACGATGGTGCGTGATTCTCAGCACAAGCCTAAGCAGGTGTACCTGCTTAGATGAGACTAAAAGTATATATAGTCCAGAATGCTGTTCTCCCAGTGGTCACCCAGATGAGTACAGTAGCACTCACTGAATGGTAGAGTTGGAAGGGACCTCAAGGGTTGTCTAGTCCAACCCCCTGCAATGCAGGAATCTCAGCTAAAGCATCCATGACAGATGGCCATCCAACTTCTTAAAAACCTCCAGTGAAGGAAAGTCCACCAACTTCCGAGGGAGACGCTTCCACTGGTATTCAGAAGCAGACTCCTCTTGATACTGGAAATCATCCAGCCATTGTAATCATCCACACAGCTGTATCATCCATGAATTTGCTCGATTCCCCTTTAAAGCTGTCCAGTCCAGGTAACCTTCTCCTGAGTATTTCTGTACCCTACTACGCATGCTTTTAAAGGGTAGACATTCGTATCACATTTTATCTAGTGAAGTGGATGTTGCCACTTTCAGTTTTTGCGTCTCCACTTCTCACATGCGTTAATTGTGGCCTTGGCCTGTATCATTGTCAAAGGGTCGGGGTGTTATATCTGCACTGGCCTGTCTTGTGGGATTTGCGGCTAGCTGACTGTGGAAAGCAAGCTTCGTTGTGCGTCAGTCGTGAAGAAAGGAAATTTAGTATGAATGGAATGAGATGTAAGAAGAAATCAAGTGCATACAAAGATATTCACAAGTGGCATTTTTATGTCATGTTTACATTTTAAATATTAAACATGTTCTTCTTGCATGATTTAGAATTAAATTTTTGTTCTTAGAATTCTAACATATTTGCTCAGAGACATTTATCCTTGTCCTTTAAAGGACATGGATGAGTTCTTGGGGACTGAATCCATATTTTTCATGAATTTTTAATGTCTGTAAGATGATAGTGAGGCGTGTTTAGAGCATACCAATGAAGGCCCATCTCTGATGGAGTGAAGCTGTAAATGCTGTGATTTTGTAAAGGCCTCCGCCAGCCCCCATTAGCTTCCTCCTGTCTCCTTCACGGGACAGCACCCGATTCTGCTGTGGCACAAAGTTTCTGCCTAGGATCGCTTTTGATTTTCCCACCAGGTTTCTAGGGGAGCCCCAATGTCCAGCACAGAGCAAGACATGTTTCTGTGTATGCAGCTTCCAGCTTCAGCCCAGCTCTCACACTCTTGCATGCACAGCTCCCCTTGGCCTGTTGCTCTCCATCCTTGGAGAAGGTGGGATCCAGGCAGGTGAGGGAAGTGGGAAAGTGACTTCCCTCTTCCTGGAGATTTGGCCACATTGTATTAGCCCAGTATAAAGTAAGCAGCACATAAGCGGCACACAAAACACTACCAATTCTACGTACTAAATCTTATATTAATAATCCAAAAATTGAGAGAGCTATGTACAAGATCTACTACAGAAGCCACAAACAGAAAACTCATTCAAATTGTGTCCAAAAGGAAGATTCAGTCTTTAAAGTTCCTTTAGCCAGGCTCCTGTAGATATCAACAAAGGTAAGTTTTATCAAACAAAGTGTCAGTGATGTGAGAGTTAGATAAGTCTCGTTGATAAGTTATATTGGTCTACTACGAGAACTGGCAGCATAGGTTCATTTCTTCAACACATTGTATTAGCAGCAACATCTAACGCATCTAAAAACACAAGAGGAAATGTTCAAGATGGGTTGTGAAAGGTCATATTTAAGAGATTTTAATGAGGTTGTGAATTTACTTACTTACAGGGAGTTGCAACAGCTCCATACTCTTCTTCAGTGGATTCACGTTCCTTTACTTTGGGTCCATCACAGTCTTTGGGGAACATCTCAGGAATTACTGGAAGCACCGAAATGAAAAAGAGGAGAGCTCCTCCACCCCCAGTGGGGATTCCTCAGATGCAGGGCAGGGAGACGAGCAGTCCGGAGAAAGCACAGAGTCAGGTAAGGACTGTATAGCAAAGTGCAAACGGAATCATGAAAACTCAGCACAATCTATACCTTGCTGGACCCTGGACCCTGAATTGGATTAAGGGCAAGTATATAAGTGAACCTTATGAAATGAACCTGTTTGCAAAATTTGGCCTTTTACAGCAGCGAGTGCTAGTCTTTCTATCTTTATTCAGCCTATAAGAGTCATAGGCTCCAGATGTTTTGGGACTACAACTCCCACCATCCCCGACCACTGGTCCTGTTAGCTAGGGATGATGGGAGTTGTAGTTGTAGTTGTCTGGAGGGCCGAGTTTGCCTATGCCTGCCCAAGAAAATGCTTGAGATTAAGTAGTCAAAACAGAAATGTCTGGAGTATGCTGAAAGGAACTCCTGGGCTTGGAATGTTTTTGTGTTCCTTCCTCTTCTGGGAAGTACACAGTGACCACATGACACGATATTTAGGCTTCCCACGGTAGATTCAAACCCCTGTGTCCGTATTTTTGAGTAGCTAGTTCTGAGAGGAAAAGGAAGATCTGAATGAACCTTGTGATCTTTTATGGTGTGTGTGTGTGTGTGTGTGTGTGTGTGTGTGTGTCTCCCATGCTTTTCCTGTGACACACATATCCCTAGGCTAAATGAAAACATTATAGGTGGTGAAGGAGATGCAGAGTGGTAGCAGCTCCTTTTATTGTTGAGTTAGATCCTTGGATTAAATTTATATCCTGCCTCTTCCTCCAGAGGAGCCCTGGGCAGCAAATATGTCCGTACTCTAAAGCAATTCAATAAAAACTGCTAAAATAGTTAAAAGCAACCTTCTAAAAAACAGGTTAAAACAGCTTTCTAAAAACATTAAAACTCTTAAAAGCAGTCATCTACGCCGATCAGAAGGTGGGCGGTTCGAATCCCCGCGATGGGGTGAGCTCCCGTTGCTCGGTCCCTGCTCCTGCCAACCTAGCAGTTTGAAAGCACGTCAAAGTGCAAGTAGATAAATAGGTACCACTCCGGCGGGAAGGCAAACAATGTTTCCGTGCGCTCTTCTGGTTCACCAGAAGCGGCTTAGTCATGCTGGCCACATGACCTGGAAGCTGTACGCCGGCTCCATCAGCCAATAAAGCGAGAGAGCGCCGCAACCCCAGAGTTGGCCACGACTGGACCTAATGGTCTGGGGTCCCTTTACCTTTACCTTTACTATTAAATTCAGGGTTGCCGGGAACAGAACTTTCAACCATCAAATGCTTAGGTAAACAGGAATGCCATCAAATGCCTGAGTTAAACAGGAGTGTTTTAAAAATTCTCCTAAAAGTCAACAGTGAGGGAGTCTGATGCATCTCGCTAGGGAGGGCATTCCTCAAATGGAGGACCACCACCAAGTAGATCATGCCATGAAGGTGTTTCTCACTTTTCAGACCCAAAAAAGTAAGGTTTCTTTCTTATTAGATCTGGGTACCAGTTTCTCATACCTTCCTAAAATTTAGGACATTGCTTTCATGTTAAGTATTTTAGGTACTCTAAAATGCCCCTAAATTACAATGTCCTTAGGGAGATGGTGTAAATAAAGTTAATTTCAGAGCACTTTTGCATGATCAAAGCTAGTAAAGTGTTTTTATAATATTGTGTCTGATAAGTAAATTCTGTTCCAAAAATAGTTTATACTAGTCAGAATTCCAGAGGGGTATCCATGTTAGATTTTTGTAGCAAAAATATCAAAGAACTAGCACCCATTTCGTTAGACACAGGAGGTGGTATCCTAAGTGGGCAATTAACAACAATGTGATTCTATAAAAAGCAAAAGTAGCCACATTGGCCCATGAGGAAAGTTCAAAAATCTTTTAGATCAATACCTTTAGCCTGATTTTGTGATGTTTTGTGTATTTCTGAAACTCTGAATTGTTATGAAAGCTGAACATGTAGTTATGAAAAGGAAGTTTAGTAGCTTTTCTCTTTGTAATAATTTGCGTTGCTGAGGCCTGGATGCAACAGGTCAGGCTAAATGCTATAGACTCCTTATGACTAAAAAACAACCAGAAACAGGCCAACTTCTTTTTCTACACACCCCACTTACCAGGAGCTACATTTGCCTTGCTTTTAGTTATGAGAGTATACTTGCAAGCTCCTTCTGTGACAAAAACATTGCTGGATGTGCTTGTATTTAGGTACAGTATAGTTAAGTCAGCGAAGTCCTCGTTAGTATGGTGGTAAGTATCCCCGCCTGTGACGTGGGAGACCAGGGTTCGATTCCCTGACGGGGAGAAGCGTACATTTAGGGACGCGGGTGGCGCTGTGGGTTAAACCACAGAGCCTAGGGCTTGCCGATCAGAAGGTCGGCGGTTTGAATCCCCGCGACAGGGTGAGCTCCCGTTGTTCGGTCCCTGCTCCTGCCAACCTAGCAGTTCGAAAGCACGTCAAAGTGCAAGTAGATAAATAGGTACCGCTCCGGCGGGAAGGTAAACGGCGTTTCCGTGCGCTGCTCTGGTTCGCCAGAAGCGGCTTAGTCATGCTGGCCACATGACCCAGAATCTGTACGCCGGCTCCCTCGGCCAGTAAAGCGAGATGAGCACCAAAACCCCAGAGTCGGCCACGACTGGACCTAATGGTCAGGGGTCCCTTTACCTTTACCTTATAGTTAAGTCACAGAATCTGGTTTGGCCTAGCTGTTTGTCTTAATGTAGACACCAGAATAAATTTACTCCACATCAACAGGACTAACTCTCCTGAATGAAACTCGTAACATGGAAATCAACTCTCAGGGGGAAAGGAAGAAAAGGCACATTATACAGGAAGGAAGCAACAGGGGTACTGTTTGTTTGGAAACACCAACAGACAAAACTTAAAGGTGTGTAGGTTATCCAGTCTGCGAAAATGCCAGCGTGTTCATTTATTTCTTTAGTTTATGGGGATGAACTTGCATTCCATCCCCAAGGAAGAACGTCAATTCCTTATTAATTGACTTCCTTCCATAAAAAGATAAGATGTTTGTTTACAGACGTTTATTTGTGTACAACTGTTACTAACAGGAATATCCTGCAATGGGAGAACATGTTTATTTTCAGAGAGACTCCAGGATTTTTTTTTTAATAGGAAAAGGAAAATATATTTTAAAAAGGGAGAGACAGAAATTCTTTCTCAGTGGAAGTCATTTTCTTAAGAACCAAGAAAAAATACAGAATAGAAATTTTAAAAATATATATAATAGGCTTCATAAAGCTTTGAACATATTCTGTGACAGGGTAGGTACACATATCAGGAAACTCTTTATCTTGACCCTTAATCTTCCTAAAGTTAGGCATGACTGAGGCTGCAGTAGTATGTGCACATTTACTTTGAAATAAGCCCAGTTATCAAAGAAAGTTAAAACTATTTATTTGAAGACCTATTCCATGCTCTTAATGCATTTCACGTATAACCAGAGGTAGTCTGTCGGGTGGAGTTGAGCTGCAGAGCTGCCCTCCTGGCTCCCATGTTGCTGCAGCTTACCTGGATAAGACTGGAGTGGGGTCGGGCACCTATGAGCCTAGAGTTGCACAGGTGAATTGATGGAGCCAATCCAGCCATCCCGCTAACAGAGAAATATATCTTTAGTTAACAGATGTATTCAGGCATACCTCAGAGAGACTGTAGGTTCAGTTGCGTGGCAAAGCCCCAAACCCTCCCCTTTCTTGGAATAAAGACACCTACGGGACCGCCTCTCCTGGTATGCGCCACAGAGGAACTTACGGTCTTCAAACAAAAACATCTTGGAGGTCCCAGGCCACAGAGAGGTTAGGCTGGCCTCAACTAGAGCCAGGGCTTTTTCAGCGGTGGCTCCGATCTGGTGGAACGCTCTGTCACAAGAGACTAGGGCCCTGCGGGACTTGACATCTTTCCGCAGGGCCTGCAAGACAGAGCTGTTCCACCAGGCCTTTGGCCAAGGCACAGTCTGACCCCCTCCTTTGGTAATCCTTGATTTGAATTAATTGTATAATGAAATGATTTTAGAATGTTGTATTATTTTATTGTTGTTAGCTGCCCTGAGTCCGGCTTTGGCTGGGGAGGGCGGGATATAAATAAACAGTTATTATTTATTATTACTTGATACCAGTATTTTAGGTTAATGGGCTAAAAAAGGACACAACTTTATTGGTTACAGAATGTGAGTGGTATTGGCTTAGGCATTGGAACCTATATCTGACTCCTGCCCACCTGCAGGAAGTCTCAGAAGGGTTAACTACCACTAGGGGGAGCCCCGTCGATGCAAACCAACTCAAGCTCCCCCAGGGTCACCGATAGGGGTCATGCCATGGCCCTAGCCCCCGCCTGGGCTTCGGGCAGGTTCAAGTCCCCTGGATTCCTTTAATGGAATACCCTTGAATTAGGAGGGGTAAGTGATGGCCACTACCTCCTCTCACTTCCAATCTAATACTCCGATGCCTAAGCGCCAAACCTTACAAAGTTGTGATGATTTGCTTCGAGGTAGGCTAAAAACCAAATGGCTGGTGCCAGTTTGCCAAGTGGAAAAAATTCCTACAGGCGACCAACCAAGGTCCATAGCAAGGTCAAAGGATAAGAGCCTAATCTTAGGGCGGGAGGGAGTGAGGGATAACTGCACAAGCGGGAACCAGAAAAAGGGGCAAGTTTCTGTCCGTGGGCTGCCTAAATAGAGCATGCCACACCCCTTGCCACCCAGATTGGTCAGCCTGGGGGCGTGACACGGAGGGGACTCCATATGACACGGGGGCTAGCCACACCCCCGCGCATGGGGCGGGCTCGTTTCCAGCCCACAATTCCATTTCCCTGGGAAAGGAAATGGCTTTCCAGACCACCACAGTAGAGTCAAATATCACACAATGAAGCGAGTCGCACAATGTATTTGGTTTCCCAGTACATATACAAGTTATGTTTACACTATAGTCTTTTAAGTGTGCAGTAGCATTATAATACAATGGACATACCATAATTTTAAAATAAGAACCTGACCATTAGGTCCAGTCGTGACCGACTCTGGGGTTGCAGCGCTCATCTCGCTTTATTGGCTGAAGGAACCGGTGTACAGCTTCCGGGTCATGTGACCAGCATGACTAAGCCACTTCTGGCGAACCAGAGCAGCGCAACGAAATGCCGTTTACCTTCCTGCCAGAGCGGTACCTATTTATCTACTTGCACTTTGACGTGCTTTCGAACTGCTAGGTTGGCAGGAGCTGGGACCAAACAACGGGAGCTCACCCCGTCACGGGATTCGAAACACCGACCTTCTGATTGGCAAGTCCTAGGCTCTGTGGTTTAAGTGCCACCTGTGTCCCTTAATTTTAAAATACATTATGGTTAAAATATGCTAACAATAATTTGAGCCTTCAGTGAGTCGTAATATCTTCATAAGGAGCAGCAGGAGCTCCTCCAGTCCTTCAGTTTGTAAAAAGACACAATATCTGCAAAGTGCAGTAAAGCAAAGGTTTGCATGGATGTTGGAAAACATCTGCTGCTTCAGGACCGTATTTCCTCATGGGCAAAGCCAATGGCAAGCAGTGGGTTGGGCAACAGATGTGAATCTTACATTTATATAGCAGGCTACATTCCAGCCATAGAAAGAGGAAAAACACTTTTAAATGCCAGAAAAATTAGGAGGGATATATAGAGGAAGGGAAGAAGGAAGGAAGGAACTCTGGTGGCATGGAAAAATAGAGCAGTTTCAGGAAGCAGAGGGGCTGCATACAATGAGATTGGGAGCCAGATGTGGTCGCTGGGCCACAGGTTGTCCACCTGTGCTGTAAAGATTTGATTTTTCTTAAAACATAAAATAAAAGTGTAATGCTTTGGCATTAATATGGTCCCATTGAACTTATTTGGAAGTGAGTTTTTCCTTTCTTTCACTCTTCTTCTATTAATCAGAGAGGATAGGATTCTCTGAGCCACTGTGCTAAGGCTGTCTTTTTTAGATTCAATAAAGAAACACGTTCTGTTTCCTTGACAAAACCAGAAGAGTCCCAAATGGCAGAGGGAACATCTTCTATATGTATTCATATACATTCAGTAAATTTCAGCTGTCACTTGTGACTTGTCTTTCCTTTGTGACAATGAAATTGGTTCTATTATGCGTGAGTGTCTTTTATACATGCTCAAACGTGAGTTTTCTTTACAAAATAGAAAGCTGAGGCTAGATGACTCCTGTGGTCCCTTCCAACTCTACAATTCTTTGATTCTATGATTTATATTCATTTATTTGATTTGATTTATCGGTGTGATTTATATTATTTATCGGCTGTTCTTCCAGCATGAGTCTCAGGGCAGCTTATAGTAAAACAACTCACACACAAGCATGTCTGGCTACAGATAGGAACAAGCGTCAAACCTGTTTGTGTTCTGATTGTCAACCAAGCAAAAGTAAGATGGTAGTTTTGTGAAGAGGATAGCTAGGGATCGCTAACAAAGCTGTCTCAGCATTCTTACAAAAACTATACTTCTCAGTTTTTGTTGTACAAAGTCATATTACACCTGCCCTTCAAGGGCTCTGCTGCTCATGGACTTGTTTCCAGGCACAGTTCAAAGTAGTTGTGATGACCTTTCAAGCCTTAATTGCCTTAGGTTCAAGCTACTGTATTGTTATTGTTAATATTTATTTATTAGTAGTAGTAGTACCCCACCCATCTGACTGGGTTGCCCCATCCACTCTGGGCGGCTTCTAACATAAAAACATAATAAAACATTACACATTAAAAAGTTTCCCTATACAGTGCTGCCTTCAGATGTCTTCTAAAGATTATATAGTTACTCATCTCCTTGACATCTGATAGGAGAGCATTCCACAGGGTGGGGCACCACCACCAAGAAGGCCCTCTGCTTGGTTCCCTGTAGCCTCGCATTGAGGGAACTGCCAGAAGACCCTCGGTGCTGGTTCTCAGTGTCCGGGCTGAATGATGGGGGTGGAGACGCTCCTTCAGGTATACAAGGCCAAGGCTGTTTAGGGCTTTAAATTTCGGCACCAGCACTTGGGGACCACCTCTTTCTATAGCACTCTGCCTATATCGTAAGATCTGGCAGAAGGGCTCTTCTCCATATTCCAGCTATGGTAGAGACTAGAGAAAGGGCCTTCTATGTGGCAGTACCTAAACGGTGAAATTCTTTGGCCCAAGAGAATTGGTCAGTCTCCCTTTTATGGTGTTTCACCATATGGCAAAAATCTGATGCTGCTTTGGCACCTGAAACTTATCTGTGTTTTTACCATTTTATAGTAAAAATAAATAAATAATATTATGGTTGGTTTTATTTGTTAGCTGCCCTGAGTAGAACATAGGCTGGAATTTTGTATATAAATGAATAAAAGCAAATAAATTACAGTTAGGAGTAGTTTCAAATGGTTTAGAGTACAGTGTTACTCTGCAACAAATTCCTTAGTGAACCTCTCCTCAATGGCCTCACTGGGCCCTCCGTTATGTATATTAGCAAGTAAGAACTCAAAGGTCCCATTTTGCAACTGACTGCAAGATGTCAGTTCATATTATTATTTTTACAGCACCATCAATGTTGCTTCTTCAATGGAAACTGACTTAGGCTTCCTATCCTGAAGGTGCTTAAAATAACTGGGAGCTAGACTGGAAAACTTTGCAGAAGGAAATGTGCATCCTGAGCCATCGCTTGCTCCAAATGGGAGAAACTGATTCACAGCATCCTGCCTCAGAAAGGAGAAAAAACCCTATTCTTTCTCACAGGAGAGTATTAGATGCACAAGAGATGCCATTCAACGTTGAGGGAACAAAGGAAATGTGTTACGCGAGAAAGGTTAAGATGATATGTCACACAAGGCCTTGGAATCAAAGGAAACTTCCCTTCCTTTCTGAAGGAAGACAAAAACAAACGCAAGTCTCCTGATCGTGTTTTCTGATTTAGGTGTCAAGGAGATAACTAATCTTAACCCGCCCATCCTTTTTGCTGACAAAATATTTCCACTGGAAAGTGTTCCCTACAATGAAGTGTTCACAACATTGATCCAAAGTCAAAAGTTACAGCAGAACAAAAAAGCAAAATATGTAAAACCAAGGCTTACAACCATCAGCGTTCTCCTGCTAAGCATGTGGTCATAAAATTATAGAGTTGTATAGGACCCCAAGGATCATCTAGTCCAGGCATAGGCAAACTCGGCCCTCCAGATGTGTTGAGACTACAATTCCGATCATCCCTGACCACTGCTCCTGTTAGCTAGGGATGATGGGAGTTGTAGTCCCAAAACATCTGGAGGGCCGAGTTTGCCTATGCCTGATCTAGTCCAACCCCCTTCAATGCAGGAATCTCAACTAAAGCATCCATGGCAGATGTCCCTCCAACCTCTGCTTAAAAACCTTATGAGGAAGTCCATTCCACTGTCAAACAGCTCTTACTGTCAGAAAGTTCTTCCTGATGTTTAGTCGGAATGTCCTTTCTTGTAACTTGTAGCCATTGGTTCAAGTCCTGCCCTCCAGAGCAGGAGAAAACAAGCTTGCTGCATCTTTCATGTGGCAGCCCTTAAGATATTTGAAGATGACTATACGTTCTGGTTAACACACCATTAAATTCTCTAGGATGGATGTCTTCTTTCTGTAGGTGTAATCCATAATCATACACATACTTTTTGCCTATCCTGAGGTGCATCATCGTTGTTGCACCACCAGTGGCAATTTATATGGTTGCAAATATTAAATTAATATTTTCCAACTCATTCAAGCCCTTCCCCTGATAATTCTTTATGCTGTTTTTTCTTCTTCAGCTTATCAAAGATGTTTCTTCCTCATGTGAGTAGGAGCAGGAGAGGGAATGCAGAGGTACTGCTGTAAGAGGCCCAGAACCTATAAAAGGCTCTGAGCATTCATTCAGAAAATAAGCAAGCATCTAGCTTTTTTAGAATGAAAGCTGTGCAACAAAATGGGCAGACACCATTTGAAGCAAATGCTTTGTGAGGTATGAGCACTTTTCAGTGTTTTAGCCAATAAGTGAAGTCTTAGCTCTGATTGACAAGTGCCAGGACTTTTTTTCCGTGGGAACTCACCAGGACTCAGTTCTGGCACTAACAAGTTCACCATGAGTTTCGGCACCTATTTTTCTAGAAAAACAGCACCGATGAGTGCTAGGCATGAATTCCGAGTTATACACATATTGAAGAAGAACCAAAAACAGCACCAACATAACCCAGGAACTCCTTTCTCCATACAACATAATGGAGACTTCCTGTTTCATTTTGAAGCTGTGTTTGGCCTTCGTTGGTTTGCATGTGACTGTTTTTTCCTCTGAGATTTTTTTAGAAGGGATTTTAGTGTACCTGTACCGAGGCAATAGCGTGTCCACACAAAAGCAAAAGGCGGTAGCAAAGACAAAAGTTTGTCCTCTCTCAGATATATTTACTTTCATGCAGAAAAGATTTAAGGCTTGGTCTTCTCTGTTGGCAAAAGGATCCAAGTCACAGCCTTGAATTCACTATGCGTATAAGAAAACCTTTTTAGTTTTCCCTGCCCCCTAATGCCAGAAATGTATTATGACTTTTACAATAGTACAGTTTCTTAGGGTAGTTAGTTTATGGAGCAGCTGTCAGGTGTTTTATCAAACCTCTCTTTGGTACCTCTCTTGGGAATAAGACCATAAAGTACCATCTGGCTGAGATCAAGATACAAGTGCTTGACCTCCACATACAGTCCCCGTCAAGCCCTTCATTCAGAGCTGACAAGATGATCAGAACCTGAACATACTGTTCCGTGCAGCTTTGTAATTTGGCAGCATAGAAATGTTCTGCAAATAAACCAAAGTCCGCCAGGCTTGTCAGACGTGTAGGCCACACTGAGATTTTAGAAGACCTGCACTTTTCTGAAAGCAGATCATATTGCATGACAAGCAGAAGACACAAACGTTTTTGAATCCCTTGAAAGGGTTTCCCAGACTGTTCCAGACAAGGTAATATAAACTGCCTTCTCAAGAACAAAGAAAGGATTTTGAAAAACTTAAGAGCTCTGTGGTGACTTTCAGAGGTTTCCTTCCACCAGTTGCCATCTGTAGGTTTGGAAAGAACTGAAGTAAATGGTCATGAGGAGAAGTTAAACCATTAAGAGATAACATCATGAACTTGCATCCAAAAAGTGCCTAAGTTGAAATGGAAGAATACACATCAATTGTGAATGGCACGTATATTTAAAAAGTGGGATTTTCACCAACAAAAGTGTTAGCAGGAACATACTTTTCTTCAAAATCCAACTTATAATGTACATGCACCATTCACAATTAGTGAATGTTACCTGTGTGTTTTGCCATTTAAATCCAGGTGTGCTGTTTATACCAGAGTCCCAAAAACTGAACTGTGAATTGGCCTTCAAACTCCTAGACAGGGGTCAGCAACCTTTTTCAGCAGTGGGCCGGTCCACCATCCCTCAGACCATGTAGTGGGCCGGACAATATTTTGAAAAGGAAAAAAAAAATGAACAAATTCCTATGCCCCACAAATAACCCAGAGATGCATTTTAAATAAAAGGACACATTCTATTCATGTAAAAAAACGCTGGTTCCCGGACCATGTGCGGGCCAGATTTAGAAGGCAATTGGGCCGCATCCGGCCCCCGGGCCTTAGGTTGCCTACCCCGTCCTAGAATGTTTCCCAATGCAATGCTGTGATGCTGACATACTGCTTTTCCCTTTAAGAAGACTAGCTGCCACTGAAGCAACAGGACTTTTGCAGAGGCTGGATGGGCATCAAACAGGGATGCTGCTGTTGAATCTTGCATTGTAGGTCCTGTAGTATTAAAGAAGCATGCTCATAAACCTGTGCCTAATTTAAAAGTGCTTGCAAATTGACAGGGATGCATGAGCATCTAGGGTGTATCAGTACAGTAATACTCATTTATGAATGAAGTTTCATTAATGAAATCTAACATAGGGGTATGATCTGGTTGTGGCAGCCCCCTGGCACAGCAGCCATTCCATGAGCAGGGACCCTGTTCTTGCAACCAAATCCAAAGGGTGTCTTACACGGGCAAAAGTGTTGTGGATCGTTTACCTGTTGTATTTTATTGTTGCATTTGTGTAATAATAATAGCTTGCAGAACAGTGCCAAATCTCCCACTTTTCATGCCAACATTACATTGGATCTCAGTGCACTGTTGAATCTATCAGTGCCAGGACTTGGTCTGAAGGCACAGGGTGCAAAAGCTTTTCTGAAGCTGAGCAGTTCTTGGTCTAGTCAGTGCTTGGATAAGAGACTGTCTGGCTGCTACACTTGGTCTTAGCCAATGGAGGAATGGTTTGGAGTTGGCTGAGATGGCAAAATTCACATGTCATGGTTAACATTTACTAAAGATTGGAAACCTGTTATAGACTTCTTGTGTGGAAAAGAAAATGAAGTACAGTGGTGCCTCGGGTTAAGTACTTAATTCGTTCTGGAGGTCCGTTCTTAACCTGAAACTGTTCTTAACCTGAAGCACCACTTTAGCTAATGGGGCCTCCTGCTGCTGCCGTGCCGACGGAGCACGATTTCTGTTCTCATCCTGAAGCAAAATTCTTAACCCGAGGTACTATTTCTGGGTTAGTGGAGTCTGTAACCTGAAGCATATGTAACCTGAGGTACCACTGTAATGACATTTGGGTTTGAAGGCTGAAGATAATGTTGGTTTATAGAAAGTAGTCCTGCTGGGTGTTATGTTGGAGTGGATGAGTTGAATAATGTTTATATATAGCTGACAGGCAAAGAGTCTAAAGTTCTTTAGTTTCTTAACTTTATTTTTTTCCTTTTAATCCTTTTTCTATCTCTCAATCTCTACCTCTTTCTCTTTATTTTATTTTCTTCTTCTTCTCTCTCTCTTCCTCTGGATCTGTGTTGGTTGTTTTTTCCAGATTAACGCTTTAGTTTGGATAAAAAAGATACTGGATAATATTCTCTGTAGCTCTCTTTTAAAATTCTAATAAAATTATTTTTTTAAAAAAAGATAAAAGTGCCTGGGAACTCACCTTTGGTTCCAAAAAGAAAGAGGCAGGATATAAATGAAATAAGTTAATTGAAAGTTATTTCCCTTCTTTACACAAAAGCATCATACATTGTTGGAAATAGATTTTAATCCTGAATCCAAATTAAAGTCTAGTGGGTTTTGGAGGTTTCTGCATGAGTTTGTTCCTTGTTTTCTAAGTGATGGTGACAAAAAGGACTGTATTTAGGGAAATGGAGGAAGCCACATTTTTTTCTTGCCAAAACAAACGTACGCAGACATGTGTAATCTACGCATTTCAGTGCATGTGAAAATATTTGGTGCTGCAAAGTAACTTCCTCGGGTGAAAAGAGAGAGGAAATCAAAACTACTTTAGTCATTGAACATAGGGAATTTGTTTATGAATATCATTTCCTGGCAGACACATTCAGCCCAGGACTAAGTGTTGCAAAGAGTGGGGGAGGGATGTGAACATTTGAAGCTGCCTGATGCTAGGCAGTAAATGTCTGCTCTGATGGATGGTGGCTCTTCAGCATGAATATGGCAAAATACAAGTGCACATTGCAAGAAATATTTCGAGAGCAAAGCACCATACCTGGGGGTTGTACAGGAAAATGTACAGAAAAGAGTAGAACAAATTGAGGAAGGCAAATCTCCTACCACTTACATAACAATATATAAGATGCAGAACTAAGTTATATAGTGTACTTGTCATGTACTATGTTGCATGTGTGAAATGGAAGAAGACCACATTCTGCTTATTGAGTTAAGCTGTGATGGCCATACGAAAAAGAACTTTGTGACTTTGTGACCTTGATTAGATAAGTTAGACTTCTCAGTCTTTTAACTAGAGGTGCCACACAGAAGTATGCAGACTCTGTCATGCAATGTTGTTGTTGTTTAGTCATTTAGTCGTGTCCGACTCTTCGTGACCCCCTGGACCAGAACACGCCAGGCACTCCTGTCTTCCACTGCCTCCCGCAGTTTGGTCAAACTCATGCTGGTAGCTCCGAGAACACTGTCCAACCATCTCGTCCTCTATCATCCCCTTCTCCTTGTGCCCTCCATCTTTCCCAACATCAGGGGCTTTTCCAGGGAGTCTTCTCTTCTCATGAGGTGGCCAAAGTCTTGGAGCCTCAGCTTCAGGATCTGTCCTTCCAGTGAGCACTCAGGGCTGATTTCCTTAAGAATGGATAGATTTGATCTTCTTGCAGTCCATGGGACTCTCAAGAGTCTCCTCCAGCACCATAATTCAAAAGCACTGTCATGCAATAGAGCATAGCATTTCTATATCCCTTTTGCAAACTGCTCCACATACTTCATCTCAATGATCCTTGCACCAGCTGTGCAAGGTAAGCTAGCATTCTCTCCAGACTCATGACCTCCAGACCTAAGGACTACATTCAGGTGGCCACACACACAAAACCCCTTTGGGTTTAACATGTTTAAAGGCTTCCCATGTTCACTCAAGCTCCAGAATGCTGGGAAACTGCAGCTGTTAAGGACAGACATCACCTTATCTGTCATGTAGAGAAATTGCTTTCTTGGAATGGAAGGGCTATTGGGATCGCAGCCCATGTACCCAGGAAAACAGACAGAATTCTGCACTGCAGGAAATACCTCCCCAAAGTTTCAAGAAATAGATTCCCAATTCACAAGGAGGTGAATGGTCTTGAGAAACTGAGAAACTAGTACATATATATGACAAATATATCTAATAGCTAGGTATGCTTCTAAGGTGATTTAACTGTGCGCCTAAAAACTAATGTGATGTGACAAATGTATGTCTGCAGGCATGGCCATCATTGCAAGAATGGCAGTGCACACCTCCAATGTGTACATTTGGTGGCAAATAGCTCTCTATTGACCCAAATAGGCACCACTGGCACATTCCCAGCACTGCCCACCAGGCTACATAGACAATGTGCAACATCCAAAACCTTTTCACCAGGCAGGCAACTCACCATGTGGTCTGCACACCCTTTGCACACCCAGCTAACTATGTCTATAATGATTCAATCACCCATAACTAGGGTCCCTCAAGAAATCTCCCCAAGTCATGGTCATTCTGCAAAGGGCAGGAGACAGCCAGCACTTGGAGTGTGAATTGTGTCATTGGGGAAAAGAGTCTCTGCTATTCTATTTGCTGTAATGCGTACCTTTTTTCCAAAACAGGCAACATTTTTGACAGATTTACAAGACCCCATTTTGTGGCCCATATTGCCATTTTGAAACATGCACACATATTGAAAGTGTTGAAGATAATTGTGGTTCTCCAAAAGCAATAGTTCAAATACTTAGTCCAGTTTTCCTCCCCTCACATCTTTGGCAGATGTCCCCAAGCGAATCGCAAAATGATTTACAGAAGAAAAAACGGCGTGCCCCTCCCCCACCAACTCCTCCAATACAGAACAGGACAGAAGAAATGGAAGACAAGAGGAAAAGCACCGTTGGTAAGAACAATTTGTTATGATTGCGCCTGATGCATGCGCTTTATGCTTATCTGCAAGCTGTGTGATATATTGGTACTAATAGTAACATATCCCCACATGGACAAGAAACAGTGTAATCTGGAAAATTATTAACATGACAGAATGAAAGTCTGGAAATAAGAAATAATCTATATTTTATGAATTGGTTGAAGAACTCTGCTGGAGTAGATAGAATGTGTAATATATAGTGTATATTAAATAATTGGTTATATTTCAGTTTTCATTGTAATGTTGAATATTAAACAGCACTCTCCTGGTGCTTTAACATTCCTTTCTTAGGTACTCAGACAACATTCCTCCACCTTTATCTAGCTACAGAGATTACTTATGAAAAGTGGTGTATATTGAATATATACAAGTACAATAAAACCCAACTTAATGGTTGTTGTCTTATGAGTATATATTTGATATTAAGGGGAAAATTGACCCCTGTCTAGAAATAATAAGTTGTAAATCAGTCCAGGGCAAAAAAAGGCATACTCTTCCAAATTTCGAATTAATTTGGTTCAGCTGAAAATTCTTCACAGTCAGTTGGTATTATACTTAGTCACATCCTTAGCAAGCTGCCATTTGATGGATTGCTAAAACCTATGAGAGAAATCATACACAGCAGCAATAATCAACCAGTACATTAAATTAATCAAGTTACAGCTTCTGTGATGCATTTAAGATTCCATCTGATGGCCTCGTGTTCCCTAAAGCAACCAGTACATGCATAAATGAACACTCTTAATTGCTTATATTATAAATGCCTCCCATTTTGGAAGAAACCGTTTGGCTTTATGTCTATATTTATTTTCACTGAATTACCTCATATTTAGTGTTCCAATTTTTAAGTAGCAATAGAAATCCATTAGCTTGGGTATCACTGATGTGCTTGTTTATATATCTAGAAAGAATGTTGTTATGAAGAACTATTTTAAGAACACTGTACATCTCTTTAATCTCTCTGGATGTTATAACCTTACTGTTCTCACAAGGGGTACCATCTTGAATAATACATTGAGGGGGCTCAGGTAAGCCCTGTCCTGCACAATGAATCACAGGATGTAGCACACACACACACACACACACACACACCATTTGAATGGCAATGCCCATCAACTTTGGGGGTCTCCGGCCCCCTCAGATATTTTATTCGGGGGGCAAACAGACCTTGGCCCCTAGGAGTTGACTCCTATGGGTTCCAACCATCCCCATTCAACCTCTGTATATTTACTGGTGACAATGAAAGTTTTGAATTATACCCTGATAATTGCATTCCCACAGCACAGAACATTTTGGATGAAAGAGAAACAGTCATGTGGTTTAGCGAGCAAAGTGTCAGGCTTAGCCTAAGGAGATCTTGATTCCAGTACCCCCTCTCAGCCATGGAGCTCACTGGTGTTGTTGGGCCTCTTGGTCTCAGCTAATTTGCAAGAAAAAGTATGTGGGGGATTTGCCACCCCACCATCCTTGGAGGAAGGTAGACATCTAACAAAGAACATGTCCACAGCAGTACAAGTGATGACTTGTTGACTTATGCCCCACTTAGTGTGTGTTGGCAGAAATGCTTTACGTAGGTTTAAACCACTACAGCAGGGATGGGGAACTTGTGACATTCCAGAAGTTTCTGGACTCAAGTTCTCATCACCCTTAGTCAACATGGTCAGGGTTATGAGAGTTGTAGTTCTGCAATGTCTGGAGGGAAATAAGTCCCAGTGCCTCCATTATAACTTCTAAGAATGTATGCAGACTTTAACAGCATTTATATGAATGGGTGTTTGGGTGATATCCAGTTAAATAGTAGAGTAGACCCATTAAAATAAATCAACTTTACATCAGGCATTTTTG
>JAXCMG010000073.1:3473684-3525288 GCA_034642415.1 Podarcis siculus | reverse complement strand
TGCTTTGAAGTTTTTGATTATCATAATAAAAAATACTCCAAAGCATGCCTACACCATACCATACTTGCAAATTACACCACCCAGCAGGCTTTTTCACAATTATGAAAAACGGTGTTTGATTGATTTTCCTAGATGCCCACTACTTAAAACAGTCAATATTTATTAGTCGACACCTATATGCTTTGGCATAGCCAGCTTCCCGGACGCTAACCGGTGGATGGCACCTTGGAAAAAGTGGTTTTCACACGCAGTCGGAGCAAAACTAAGCAATGGATATTTGACTTGATGATCAAAGTAACTAGTAAATTCCAATTGATTCCCCTGTAGGTAATGGACGGCATGTGCCACAAAAGCCTCCTAGAGGCAACCCACGTGGCCCACCCCAGTTAGTGATCCCCCCACCCCCACCATACCCTCCTCCTGACAGAGATACTATGGATCCAACCGTATTGTACAGTGAAGCCGATGTTACAGACCCACCCAAGCTGGTGCCTAAACGTATGTTTGAATAATTGCATATTTCATTTTCTTTACTTCCGTGGGGTAGGGTGGGGCTTTTTCCAGACTTTCCTCTGTTCTCTTTCCAGTCATACATGTGTTTTCCTCTCCACTCTGTCTCCTTTTTTAAAAATGCACAATGCATTATATTAATTTGACTAATATATTTGTTTCAAGAATGTCAACTCTTTACTGATAACAATCATGATCTTACTTCATGCGTTTGGATACTAAAATGAGATTCATTATTTGTTTTTTGTTTCTTTTTTTATAAAGTTTTTATTTATTTATTTATTTAGGGTTTTCTTGTTGTTTCCTCTCATTTCAACATAGCTTTGTTGTTTTTTCCTCACTTTCAAGGAAGCCCATTTTCCACAAAAAACTTTTTTGAGTTATAATATTAAATAGCCCACATTTATTCTCGTATATGTCTAGTACTTACAGTCTACAACTCTGCCTTTTTCAAAAGCACCTGACTTATAGGTATAAAACTGTGTTGGGGGGGGGAAGGGGAGACAGCATTTTTAAATGCTAAAAAAAAGTAATAATGAAGAACAAAATCCACAGTTTTTCAGTTAATTTTGTCTGTTTTTTAATAGAAGTTCTATAAGTGTATTTGCATCTGCAGTCAGGGATGGAGCAAGATTGGAGGGGAAAAGATAATGAAAACTAACCATTGTCTGGGTTAAAGCAGCCTGCCTCTTTATTACAGACAATTTGGAACTGCATGGACAGGGGGCCCCCAATATTACTGACTACCCATCTGCTGACAGGGCAAGAAGGAAGGCTGACTTTTGACAGCACTGGTGGGGGCCACATTTCTGTCACAGTAACAGAACTGGGACCTGAGCCCTTCCATCCAAGGCCATGTAAGGGGGGTGGGGGGGTTTGAAGAGCCTACCTCTGAATCTCCCCCAGCCAAAGCCCAAGTTCCAGAGTCAGTGGCCTAATGGACCCAACCAGATATGGAGAGCAAGTTCAAGGAAAAGCTAGTGTTTGCTAAGGTTAGGGATAGGGGACAAATTTGATTCAGTTTGCATTTAAAGCCGAATTTATCATAGCCTCACTTTCCCAAAAAAAATAAAATACAAGATTCAAAACACAGCCATCCAAAATGTGCATGTATATGAATTTTGTGGTGCAGTTTTTTTCTTTACAATATTTTATTTTCAAAACATAAACACAATAAAACAGTATATCAGTACATGTATGGCATAGTGACAATATTACATTCAGACCACACTCCATCCTGAAATTGGTGGGAAGGAACCAACCTCCCATTGCAAAACAGCAATGCTCAGTTCAAACAAAATAAAAAGAACAGCAACTTGGTATTCCTAGCTGCCAGTCATGGTCCCAGGTAAAATTTCTTTCTAAGCCTTCTGGCAAATAATCTTTGTCCATGTGTCCAGAGGAGGGCAACCAAAATGGTCAAAGGCCTGGAAACGATGCCTTATGAGGAATGGCTAAGGGAGCTGGGCATGTTTAGCCTGGAGAAGAGGAGGTTAAGGGGTGATATGATAGCCATGTTCAAATATATAAAAGGATGTCATATAAAGGAGGGAGAAAGGTTGTTTTCTGCTGCTCCAGAGAAGCGGACACAGAGCAATGGATCCAAACTACAAGAAAGAAGATTCCACCTAAACATTAGGAAGAACTTCCTGACAGTAAGAGCTGTTCGACAGTGGAATTTGCTGCCAAGGAGTGTGGTGGAGTCTCCTTCTTTGGAGGTCTTTAAGCAGAGGCTTGACAACCATATGTCAGGAGTGCTCTGATGGTGTTTCCTGCTTGGCAGGGGGTTGGACGCGATGGCCCTTGTGGTCTCTTCCAACTCTATGATTCTATTCTATGTAAAGAAATCATTTAGGGATAATTGAGGGAAACAACCATATGTGGGAAGGCTGATGCCCAGGACAGGTTCTTAGGTTATTGTCTAGTGAAGAGAAAGAATTCCCATTCCAGTTCAGTCTCTTAGCCCAGACCTCTGTCCCAGTGCCAAGTGGCCTGAGGGTTAGCTTCCTGCAATGTGATGTAGCAAAGCCATGGAACCAGCCGCTTCTTGTCAGCTGCCACCCAACCCCCTTTCTGCACTTGTACATTTCATACATCGTGAAAATACAAAATATAAACGTGGTCATTGCGTGGACAGGCGGAGTCCCCCAAACCCTGGGCGGCCCCCGTGTGGAATAACGACTCAAGACAACGTGCTATGGAATTAAAATTGGCCACAACATTATTATGTTTCAGATGTGGGTAGACCTTGGCTCAGGCATTGGGTGTTTATCCCTCCCAGTCCCCCGCCGGGGATCTGGGGAACATCAGGGTTATCCAGTGGGGGGGTGGGGGGCTGGCTCTGGAGAACATATGTTCAAGCAGAGAGCCCGCCCCCATTACACCGCCATCACAGGGGAGAGTGATGATGACCTCCAGGCATACGGTCAAAGCCTCCCCTCAAGACCCCTTTAACAGGGAACCCTGGTATCGCTGCCACAAAGAAAGGGCGGCGTGGGTCACCGCTACACGCCCCCCCCCATTTAGGGAAGATAGACTAAAGGATTCCGCCCAAGGCCTGATACCACCAAAGTTGTGACGTTTTGCTACAGGAAAGGCAAACCTGCCAATGCAGGAGAATACCTTTCCGGCCCTTCAACAGCGACCTTGACATAGCAGCACCCGCGTACCTGTGGAGAAAAGGTTAACCTGCAAAAGAAGTCTTAACTGAGGGTGGGTAGGGTGGGAGAAGCTCTGGAGCCAACTGAAGATTCCTAGGTAAGATCCTCCCCCTATTGTGCGGGCAGGTGGTCCATCCCCTTACCTGGCCTGATCACCTTGGCAACGCCTCCCCAGGGGGGATTGGGCAACTGGCTGAGGTAGGCAGAGACCTCCAGGTATCCCACCTGGGGAAGGCAAAGCCAAGCCTGGGCTAATGGGGCCGCATAGGGTCCAGGGGCTGCGTGCAACCACGCAAAGGGCGCCCCCCGTTTAATGTGGGGAGCGGTCATTAACAGAGTTCCATTGTGTGATTCACAAAATACTGAATTCAGTTGTTGCTTTTTAAGTACTTTGCAAATGCATGTATTCACGCCTTCCCCAGCCTGATGCCTTCCGTATATTTTGGGACACAGCTCCCATAATCCCCGACTGTTGGCAATCTTGGCTGATGCTGATAGAAGCTGTAGCCCCAAACATCTGCGGGGTACCACGTGGGGGAAAGGCTGCCCTATGAGCTTTCACCTGAACTCTGAAAGGTGTTCCTAAGTGAGAATTAGGTCTATGTCAAAGGGCTATTTGAGGTAGAAAGGACTTTGATTTGGGGGGTGGGTGGGAGGTGTCTTCCATAAAGTGTGTCTTACAGAATTGATCCACAGATGTTAATAAAGTGTCAGAATAGAAGACTCATTATGCTAGAATTGTTTCTGTGAAGTTTCCCCACCAAATATTGTCCCAAGTAGACCTCTGATTCAGAAGCACCAGCAGCGTTTCTGTATGTGTGTGTATAATAAAAACTGTCGCTTTCCAAAGCTGTGTTAAATAGATAAATTGGCAGTTGTTAAATATCTAACTTAAGAACTTGTCACTGGAATTTTTTCAGTATCTAGAACTTGCCTCTTGAGGGTTGTTGTGTGTTTTTTTAATGTTGCTTGCTGGGGAGAAATCTTAGGACTGCCGTATCTCAGTCCCGCAGATAGGAATGGCCTGATATACATATTATGCAAACTATTTGCTGATTATTCCAATCATATGGTAGGTTGCAAAATAGCTGTGCAGCCTATAGCGTTGCAGTGTTCTTGCTTGCCATTTTGTGCTTTGACCTATTTATTCTCCTTAAATGATCTATCCTTTTGGACCACCAAGCATACATATATATGTATTGTGTGCATTTCTAACATTACTGATCCATGGATGTCTTTAATTTATTAATCTGCTTTTCTCTATTATATTATTTTGAGATTGGTTGAACTTTCATTCTGTGTCAGCCTTAAAAGAATGATTTGTCAGATGCATGGTTTGCAGAAATTTTAATGAGCTAACATCCTCATCAGAACGTATTTAATGGAGAGTAAGTTTCCACTGTGTTTGTGCGAATTACTTACCTGGTTGCAATACTATAATCTATTCAGCAGTAAATCCAATTGAGATCAGTGAAACTTACAGCAAGACAAGTGCGTATACGAGTGTCGTCAAAAGATTGCATTGAATTCTGTGTGGTGCTTGTATGCGTAGATAACAATATATTATGCCATCATGAAATGTTTTGAAATATAAGCCTGTTCATATAGTACTTGGCCATCGGGGTGAGACCGGGAGTAAACCTTAGGCTTGCATACTCTCTGATTTGCTCTGGTTCACCAGATGGACTCGTACTAAACATGTCACTCTAATGCAGGGATGCGGAAACTTCTAGGCTGCTGGCGTAATGTGGCCTGACAGTCCTCCACATCCGGCCCTCTTCCTCAGCCACGCCCTTGCCCCAGCCACACTCTCTGTGGGCCCACCACACACCAGGTAGAAATGTGCTGTCCCTGGTCTCCAGATGATGGATGCTGATCATCTGATTTCTGTCCCCATCCCAGCAAGCATCCCGAACTCAGCATCATAATGGGGATGAAAATACCCTCCCCTGAAAGCTGATTCGCTGATAAACCAGGCCACTGAATAAGGAAGAGTTGTGTGCAATTGCATGTATGGTTGTATGCATGTCTGGCCCTGGCCGTTTTTGGAAATGCAACCTTCAATAGCTTTCCACTGGAGTAATCTGCCCCAAAGATTCCCAACCATCTAATGCAGGCATGGCCAAACTTGGCCCTCCAGCTGTTTTGGGACTACAACTCCCATCATCCCTAGCTAACAGGACCAGTGGTCAGGGATGATGGGAATTGTAGTCCCAAAACAGCTGGAGGGCCAAGTTTGGCCAAGCCTGATCTAATGCATTGTTTTATTACATGCAGGGAGCTTTTTGTATAGGGGGAGCAATACAAAATGCTATCACCATTCATGAACTAAGGGCTTAATAGAAAACATCCTTCACTTCCCTGTGGCTGAATGCAATGCATTGTACGAAATTGCACTGAAATCCCCCCTCCCAAATTTCATAGAATCATAGAGTTGCAAGTTCAGATTTGCTGCTTGATTCCCACGTGGTGATTTGAGAGGGGGATTCAATCTCAGAAACTGTGGGGAGACATACAGTTAGTAACAACAGTGATGTTTTCTAACTTTTAAAACTGTATTTTGATACTGCCGCAGGCAATGACAACAGCAGGGCTACTGGGAGCCAAGCCACCATTTCATTTCCTCTACAACGGCTCTGGATGTAGTGTTCTGGGGCATTGTGGGAGGAAATAGGAGCCCCCATTTCCTGCCACACTGCCCCAGAATGACACTATGTCCAGTATCAATGCCTGAGGAATTTAATTTCTATGAATTCTGGTATGGATGGCCTGCACCTTTCAGAAAACTCTGCAGGTTAGAATTTGTTTTATTTCTTTATTAAATTTCTGTGCTGCCCTTCATCCAAGGATGATAGGGCGGTTTACAATATATAGGGAAAGCAAATTCTGAAAAGCTTCCTTGCCTACTGTCCTAGAAGCTGTTTGGCCTGTTTCATTTACTTGTCTACCACAATTTCATTTTTAAAAATCTAAGCAATTTACAAAAGAAGCATTACAGAAGATGTGCTTACCCTTCACATTTTTTACTTGTCCAAATTTTGTGATGCACCTCAATGATTCTGCCTAGATGTGTATTTGAGGATAAATATGTTTGGAAATGTGTACAATGAAATAATACACATTTACTGTAGTTATATTTTTGTGATTAACTATTATTCAGATACAAAGTTTGTGCAAAATTTTAAAACATTGGCAAATAAATGCAGAAGCTGGATGGAACGGACATAAGTATGAATTCACACATAAAGACCAGACCTAGACTGATCTATGCGTTCCTAGTGTTGAGGTCATTCTGAGGGAAAACAAAATAGTGGCTGGACCGATGAGAAAGGATCTCTCTGCTGTTGATGGCGGCCAGTTTTTTTAAGTTAGTAAAGAGCCATCCTCACTGCTGCTAATGCTGATCTCTCCCAAACTTGGGAATGAATTCTATTGCCCACCCCAGTTGCTGAAATAACTCCCTTGCAGGGACCTGAGGTTAATATTTCTATCTCCCATTCAAGTTGCACGTTCTTTTTTGAGGGCGGTGATTTCAGCCTTAAATAGGGTTCCGTGATCTTAGTTTCAAAACCAGAGGTCTATTGAGTAGGGTGGCTACTGAGAATACCAAAGTGGTGTGGGAATGTTCAGGGATGCAGGAGAGGATATATTGTCTGATTATATCCTTATCCAACTTGTGTTAACAAGTTTCCCAATTTCAGCAGAGTAAAACATTCCCCTTTATTTTAAGTTTGCAACGGCAGCGTTTGCTCAGGCTCGCTAAAGCCTCTATAATAACTATTCTGGTAATTTCCCCTTATTCCCTCATAAAATAGAAGAGACGACACAGTCTTTTACAAAAGTATAAAAAGAGTTTACTCACATTCTGTTCACAATCAGATCCCAGAAGGCAGACTTAAGCTTAATGAAATAGCATACACTTGGAATCTATCTTATAGGAAGATAGTCCCTTTGTCCTCTCTTGGCTGGGAGCCAAGAGGGCATCTTTCACTCAGTAGATGTTGCTTCTTCAATGCATGTGGTGAAAGAGAGAAGGAAGAGAGAGATGGCTGCCCTGCCCTGTGCTTTTATCATTACCTGCACAGGTGAGGCCACACCCACCTCTAGTCACATGTAGAGGAAGTCTGTCCCAGCCCAGAGGGAAACAGGAAGTTTACCTGCTGGCTGGACAAACATCTCTCCCCATGTGTAAACATGTACACTCTAGGAATGTTGTACTTGACTGATCTTGTGTTTCACATCCCACAAGTGGGCCATGTGTACATTAGAACAGCTGCAATTCTGTTTACAAAAATTGCATTAATTTTGCTCCTGCTGGCAGCAGTCATAAAGGAATGTGTTGGATGTTTGATCCTATACACATCTACTAAGAACTAAGCCCCATTGAGCTTAATGGGACTCACTTCAGGTAAGATTGCAGCCTAAAATATTTTGCTCAGTCATTAATTATTATATTATTTGTTTTCCCTCCCCAACAGTTTATTGTTGTGCATCATTCCCTTCACGTTCCAAGCCCGTCTGACACAGCTTGCCTCTTCCTATGATCTTCATACCTCTGAACCTCGTTGCCTTTCTGCCTTCATTCTTTTCATGTTCCCTTTTCCCACACTGAGGAAAAACATTGTGTGTGAATGGCATCTTTCTGACTTTTTCTCCTTCATTGGCATCTTTCTGACTTTTTTCTCCTTCTTCGTTGAATAGAAATATCTCACCTTTGTGAGATAAATTTTCTTCAATAGTGAAAAGAAATTCTGCGACTTGCTCAGTATGTTATGTTGATTCAAAATAATCCAGTATTTGTATTGCTTCTTTGAGTCTAGTATTTTGTTTTATTTAGATTTGGGATGAGGACCATTTAGCCCTCCAGATCTTGTTAGACAACAACTCCCATCATCCCTGACCACACTGTCCGAAGCTGATGGGAGATGGAGTCCAACGCCATCTGGAGAGCCAGACCTCACCCACAATAGAGGTGTTAAACTTTTTCATATATGCAACATTTTGTTGAAAACACATTATTGTCGGTGTAACTCCTCATTTTCCACCCATTTTAGTTATAGAGCAGAGGAGACTTTTTGGCTTCACGGGCCAGATCTTTAGCAGGGCTGGGCTTGCAGGCTGGATTTGACTGGTGGGTGGAGCCAGCCATCCGTCCATCACCTGCCACCACCATCATGTGATTTGATACATCAGTTGGCAGCACCCGCAAAGCCCCTGTCAATCAAGCTCCACTCCTACAAGCCCTCACCTGACGTCATGTCAGTGGGCCAAATGGAGAGGCCTAGCATGCCAAATTTGTCTCACAGGCCAAAGGTTCCTTACCCCTGGTTTGTAGGACAGCACTTTTTTAAATATGCAGAACATTTTCTTTACTTCTATGGTCCTGTAACATCTGCCTAAACAGGTGTACTTGGTGTTAAAATACAAGGTGCTTTTTGTTGCTTTCCCAGTAAGCAGCGTGCGGTGCAATTTTATACATGTCTATGAAAAGTAATGATACTTACTCCCAGGTAAGAGTGCAAAGGATTGCAATGCCATACACGCTTCTAGTGAATAGGCCATTGAGAATGAAGATTTTATTCTGACTAGACAAGTATGCACTCTTAAGGGTCTATCAGACATAATAGGAATATAGAAGGCACATTTAAAAACATTCATATTTTCTCTACTTTTCATACTATTGCTGTCTTTAACTATTTTGTTGTGATTCTATAAGTACACTATATACTGTTTAGTATGTATCAAATTATTTTAAACCACTGTTTGTGTCATGGTAAATCTGATTCCACAATTTTGTTTTTATATTCCCTTCAAGAGTATTGCATTCTTATGTGGGGGGTTTTGGGTTTTTTTTAAAAATCAGCTCCTAGCTAACAGAATTGCAGGTGTTTTGGAAACAGTGAAAATTGATCATGAATGTTGATCAGCATGTATTTTTTACTCAAGCTAATGGTTAAGCATGTGTTTTATGAGATGAAATGATGTTCACAGCCAGAGCTGTATTATGCACAGAAAAGGCTGTAGGTGTTGGAACTTTTTTTTTATCATGTAATACGTTGTGCTGGATTGAATAATTAGTCCTTTTTGCAGAACCATTTGCACCTTGGAATCATTTCTCTGTGTGCAGATACACACAAGCATTCACATGGGTGAGAAATGCCTAAACAAGTTAAAACAAGTTTATAGCGCACACATTTGGCTTGGAAATGTGGCCCACTGTAGTTATCGTACGTTTATGACAGGATAACAAATCTTGAAATCAATGCTACCTGTACACTATTATACATTACCTCCCCAGCATTTTTCCAATAGCTTTAACCTTTTAAGTTTATTGTTAAGAATAATTGTTCTTCAAAGGAAGTCTAAACGTTTTCTGAGATATGGTTAAACTGAACTCTGGTATTGAAACCCAACTTGGGGTTCGTCCACACTTTTGCTTGCCCTGTGCTTAGACAGCACAGGCCTGAGTGGTTTTCCACTTGTCCCCTGCTAATGCTAATAATAATAATTTATTTGTACCCTGCCCATCTGTCTGGGATGCTGCGTCTGTCCGGGTTCCAACATATATAAAAACATAATAAAACATTACACATTAAAAAACTTCCCAATACAGGACTGCCTTCAGATGTCTTCTAAAGGTGATATAGTTACTCATCTCCTTCTAGGCATGAGTCCTAGCTGTTTTGCCTTTCTCCTGCCAGTTTCCTTTGGAAAATCCACTCTTTTGCACTAAATTGGAACAAATGGCAATCCATGGAAAATCTGGTTGCTGTTTGTTCCAGTTCAGTGCTGAAGCACAGGTTTTCCTGGGGGAAGGCATCAGGGCAAATGGAAGTGTGAATGATCCCTCAGTTCACTTTGTTGGGGCTGTGAGAGCAGTGCACGGAAACGCCGTTTACCTTCCCACCGGAGCGGTACCTATTTATCTACTTGCACTTTGACATGCTTTTGAACTGCTAGGTGGGCAGGAGCAGTGATCGAGCAATGGGAGCTCACCCCGTCACGGGGATTCGAACCGTCGACCTTCTGATTGGCAAGTCCTAGGCTCTGTGGTTTAGCCCACAGCGCCACCTGTGTCCCTAGTGTACATGTATAGTTACTTGCTATTCTGACCCAGCCAGGGGTTCTAGCGCAAATAGGGTCTTGTGCTAGGCAAAGAGTCTGCATCATATTCTATTAGCGTCTGGAAAGTTCAGGAAGCAAATCTGGTTAAGGAAAGGTCAGGTTCCCTCAGGCAAGGTCAGACAAAGCAGATAGTAACCAAGATAACAGAAGTTGAAAAAAGCAGAGGTCAGAGCCCAAAAGGCAAAGAAGCAAGATAAGTAACACCCAGGATAGCTCCAGGTAGCACCTGGATGGAAAGACAGATTTGAATGTTGCTGCAACAACAAACAAACCGAGGGCTTATACACACTTTCCTTCCACCTGTTCTTTCCAAGCATGGTCCATGGCTTATAACTTTGTGTCCAAGTGCCCTTCTTTTTGCTCTGGAGCTTTCCCTGCGAAAACCTGCTCTTGAAAGCTCAATTGGAGCAAAAGTTCATCTGTGGAAAACCCGAATTGACATTTGCTCTGATTCAGCTTCAAATTATGATGTTGATGATGAAGAAAAAAAATTGTATACTGCCCTCCATCTGAAGATCGGAGGGCAGTTCACAACATAAAAATACAAAATGAGAACACAAAATATATCATCACCATCATAATAATAAACCAGTAACCCCCCTCCCACAAACACATTATTATTCATTGAATTTGATTGTTATTATTATTTTAAGAAATTAAAGAGTGGGTTTTCATGGGGAAAGCTTAGGGCAGAAGAAAACAACAACAACCATACCCCCACGCTCAGAGCATTAACATGCAGACACCTGCCTGTAAAGAGCTGGGTCAAACCTCCAGGTATTAGACAGTATATAAATTCAATCAATCAATAAGTGTGGCTAAGCCCTGAGCCTTGAACAGGACTGCAGATTCCTTTGAGCAAATAGCATTATCCCTCATGAGCCAGAGTCTCTACCCTGTTTTAAGAGCTGCATAAATCTCATTTTCTTAAATAGATTTCATAAACACAAATAAATTTCATCAATACAAAGAGAAGTAAAAAGAAGCAGACCGCAGAATGCCTTCCAATGTTGCTGCCCTGGGCTAGTTAGCTTGCAGTCACCTTTCCCACAGTTGCAGCAAGGCCAGGAAAAGGCTGCGTGGCACGTAAGTGCAGGAAAGGGGAAAGGGGGGGAGGCGGGCCACATCCTTTGAGCCACCGGTGAATGGCGAGGAGCAGCCAGGCAAGGCTGGAAGGGAAATAAATGTAGTTATTCTACATTCAACATGCAAAGCAATTGAAGAGTGAGAATTTGAGCCAGCTCACCACCACCTATTGCCACACAAGGAAGAGGTTTGGGGGGCAGGTGCCTCAATGTGGCAGAGCTTTAGCTGCTCTGCTGTGCTCCAGACGATGCACTCAGTGATTTCTTTTCCTTCCAATCTTGCCCTTCCTCGCTGCCTCACCTGTGACGCCACGCGCATCACTCGCTCTCACTCTCCCACCCTCCGCCCATGCAAACTCTCGCTCTCCCCCAACCCCAACCAGACCCACACTCTTTTTGATGATGACTTCAAATATGGGATTAAATCAATACGCGATTCTGTATTTTAAGGTTTAGGTAGCAACCCTAGAAGTAGACCATGAATTACCATAATCTGCCTGGGAGGGGAAAAAGAGAAACTGGGAGCCTGGTTTCATCATCAGTTCTCCACACAGGGCGCTTGGGCCTACTCCTGCACCACCTTGCCAAAATATTATGCTTTCATTTTTGTTTGGCTCCATAGTTGTTTTTCTGCTGTTCTTATCCTTCAGGATGCCAGGGTTTTGCAAGTAGACGGGAACCTAGAACAAAGTTCCAAATAGCTTGTACAGAGATGGCACAGGGTCATTCATTCTGAACCATCATCGCTGCTCTAATGTGTGTTTTAAACTACCTGTAGTTCCTGGTTCTACGGGTTAACAGACTCCCCTCTTGAAAACCTGCTAGGCTAAGGCCTAACACAGACATCACTGCAAAGTGGACCAAATTATCTAATCTGTTTTCAGTGAGCAACACAAAAATGAATTAAACTGTGCTGATATATTATGTTGCTTGACTATAATAAAAATGAGATATTATGATTTATTCATTCTTCTAAATATTAAGTGCCGTAAAGAGCCACATACAGGAATCTTACACAGCCACATACAGAAAAGGTCATGATATTCATCATTAGAGTTCTCTATTTTGAGAAAGTTGCCTGTGTCTGGAGTCTTTATGGCTCATTCAGTATTTGCTGGTCATCAGTCGCATCAGGCCTTTCTTCAGGAACCAGTACTCCTTGGACGGGAAGGGGGGGCAGTAAACAGGAGGGAGGAAAATGACACAACAACATTATAGAATTGAAAATGGCCGCAACTTTATTTGTCACAGATGTAGGTAGGCTTTGGCTTCCAGTGGTTCTCAACCTGTGGGTCCCCAGATGTTGTTGGACTACAACTCCCATCATCCCTGAGCTCTGGCCTTGCAAGCTAGGGGTGATGGGAGTTGTAGTTCAACAACATCTGGGGACCCACAGGTTGAGAAAGGCTGGCTTAGACAGTGGGTTTGTATCCTAAATCAGCCTCCTGACTGAAGGCTGATGTTTGAACAGTCATGCCTGAGTTAAGGGTCACTTCAGGTCAGCTAAGCTGCCCCTCCACCAGGCCTCCATTGAAAGGTCTAGGCCCACCTGCTCCTCTTTTCGGCTTCAGGACAGAATCTTCCACCCAGACACCTTTGGAGGGGTACCCTGACATATTGCATCAGCTCAAGCGTGGGCGGAGGTGAGGCACCAACTCTCGCCCCCTTCCCAGGAATAGATTGAAGATACAACCCATTGCCTTATACATCAGAAGTTGTGTCAATTGCGACGATGAAGGCGAAAACCCCAAACAGGCCCAATTTGTTTGCAAGCAGATTCCTTCACAGGCCCGAATATGGCAACCATTTACTGTATTTTTTGCTCTATAAGACTCACTTTTTCCCTCCTAAAAAGTAAGGGGAAATGTGTGTGCGTCTTATGGAGCGAATGCAGGCTGCGCAGCTATCCCAGAAGCCAGAACAGCAAGAGGGATTGCTGCTTTCACTGCGCAGCAATCCCTCTTGCTGTTCTGGCTTCTGAGATTCAGAATATTTTTTTTTCTTGTTTTCCTCCTCCAAAAACTAGGTGCGTCTTATGGTCTGGTGCGTCTTATAGAGCGAAAAATACGGTATATCCACTGCAAGGTCTTCCAAACATGGTGCCCGCTGACCTGCTTGTAGGGAGGATGGGTGCACTGGCGTAGCCTGGGGGGGCTTCCACCGTGGTTTGGCTGGAATGCTGCCACAGTAGTCCCCATATAAAACCACCATGCTGCCTTTCCACGGTTAAAAAACCTTGCTTAAGGCAGTTTACAACATGGAAAGATTAACTTTAATTACAAATATAACAAAAGTAGTCAAAAACAATAAGGCACATAAAAAGCACACAACCAAATTGCACAAGTTCCACATAAATCATCTAAAAATAAAGATAACAAAAAAAAAATCAATAACAGCAACAAACCCTGATAAACAAGAGTATCTTCAGCCTCAATTTTTGTAGCTGGAGTCAGTCCAGGCCCCGCCCTCCCAGGCCAGGTGGAAAAAGGCCTGCAAGGCAGGGAGCAGGTCTTCTAGGATTCTTCCTACAATAGCCTTTACCTGAGCTGCCTGGCCTGAGGGCACTTAAGCCCCCCGGGCCAGAAGTAAATAGACTAGATTAAATCATCCCTACATAGGCTCCCAAGGCAGGTGAGAAGCAATGGTCCCCTCACTTCAGCTGGAACTGGGCACACACCCCATTAGCTAAGGTTTCTATCTTAATTTCCCATCAGTGACACAATTGCTAATTTGTTGGAATTTTTTTTTTTTTTTGTTACTCTCAGCAGCAGCAGCAACAATTTATTATTTATCATTTATACCCCGCCCATCTGGTTGGGTTTCCCCAGCCACTCTGGGCGGCTCCCAACAGAGCATTAAAAACACAATAAAAGATCAAACATTAAGGACTTCCCTATACAGGGCTGCCTTCAGATGTCTTCTAAAAGTCAGATTGTTTATTTCCTTGACATCTGATGGGAGGGCGTTCCACAGGGCGGGTGCCACTACCAAGAAGGCCCTCTGCCTGGTTCCCTGTAATTTCGCTTCTTGCAGTGAGGGAGCCGTCAGAAGGCCCTTGGATCTGGACATCCGTGTCCGGACTGAATGATGGGGGGTGGAGACGCTCCTTCAGACGCATTAACTGTGGTTAATGCATAAGATGTCATGCACTAGAATGGCACTATCTCACACTTGAATTTGTGGAACGCTTGCCAGACTGTTTGCCCAACACTGTATGAGGGGAAGCGGCTGCAATAAGGAATTGGGGTAAAAGGTTTTTCATTGCAATGTAAATTCATCCTTACTGACCTTTAAGTTATGCACACTTCCAACGCTACCATTTCTTGATACAGCTTCCGCCGTGATTTCAACAAGAGGGGAGTCAATACAGTTACTAAGTATATCTGAAAGCGAAGATAATAAATGTAAGTTCATAGATGCAGCTGTCATATTTTTTATAAATTTGTTAGATTATAAAGAGCAACACTGCCATTCTGGGAAGCTGTCCCAGAGCTGTCCCACCCCCTTTTTAGGTTGCTGCTTCAAGAGGCTGCATAGATAATAGCGCTGCAAATCATCCTTTGCTCTGACATTTTAATGGAAACAGAGAGAGCCATTAGGTTTTATATACACACCAATGAACATCAGCATGTAATGCATTGTGCATTTATTAAAAAACGACTCTCTACTTTGTGTACTTTCCTGTTCTGCTATTGTATCTCTTCTGGCCTTCGTGCATTTTATTTTTTTAAATGGCTAGAAAGTTTTGTTTATCATTTTAGCGTGGGTTTTTTTCTGATCATGTTTTCTACTTGTAATACGGGTGGTTATGTATTCTCTGCCTTTTATCTGTGTTTGTATAGGTGCTGTTCTGAATCTTTTTCTTTATTATTTGTATGTGTTGCATTTCATTTGATAATACTGTATTTTACTTTTTGTTTAAATAGTGTTTTACTTATTTATTGTAAATCACCCAGATAACTTTATGTTATGGGTTGGTACTCACATGTCATAAATAAATAAACATATGTAACTTGATTTTAATTTGGTGGGGGCACACAATAGTAGTGCTGGAAATTGGGCGATTTTTCATTGCCTCCCAAATTCTAGGCAGTGCCAGGAACCTTTAGCAGCACCCACAGTCATTAATTTTGGAATTTGCAGAGCTTTGTGATTTGTAACCTTTTAAGTTTTACTGATTGTGCTGCCAGAAATTGAGTTGTGTGCTTAATGGGTACTGCATGATTTCAGTCAAGGAGACTTGTCCTTTAATTTTATTTAATATTTCACTGACAAAGATGTAGGTATCTCCAAACACTTTTCTAAAAGTTTAAATTTTGGATATGTAACAAATTCCTGCCCTAAACACATGAATCATTTTGAGTATTCCAAAACAGGAAAAAACCTCAATTTGAAAAACATGTTCACTGTGACATTTTTTATTTCAATAGTCATTACTCCCTATCACCTCCCTCCAAAATAAATGTTTTCTTAAAAAATACCCAACCCATTTTTCCTTTATAATCTACTTGTTTCTTTGCAACAAGCTTGCTGAGGTTCTGTAGAAACTTGTAATGATCTTTATCTAAGTTAACAGGCACACGTAGCTTAAATACAACAGTGCCTTCACTGCTGAAAACCTATTGTTCCGTTAAAAACTTGATTCATTTCAGTAAATGTACAAAATGCTGAAATGTACACTTCAATAGATTTATGCTTTCTGAACTGGTGGTTGTGATGTTCTTTGCAAAGTTTTTCAATTTTATATTGTTTTAAATGAAAGTTTTGCATCTGATCCTGTATGTCCAAATTTGTCTTAAAATAAAAGAAATTAAGACTGCAATCCTAGCCCCAATTAACTGGGAATAAGTCCCTTTGAATTCAATGGCAATTACTTCTGAGTAGATTTAGGATTGCCCTGTAAAGCATCCTTGAACCATCCTGTGCATGTTTATTCAAAAGTAAGCCCCTCTGTGTTCTGTGTCCCATTTACTTCTAGGTAAGTGTGGTTCGGATTGCTGCTCATGGACAAAGTCTGTTCAAAACTGAACCCTTTTAATTGGTGCGGATTTCAATGGGAGGATCACTCAAATGGTTAAACATTTGGGGGTTTTTAAACTTTATTTACAAATTTATTAAACCACCCTTTCATAAAGGAAATAACAAGGCAGAAAAGAACCTGTTAAGCAAAATAAACCAATATATCCATAAAAACCATATTGAAACATCAGTAAATACTGATTGGTGAAAGGACCTGGCGCACCATCCAGAGCTAGGAAAACGCACTCCTGGCCGCAGAGGTCCCTTGGGCATCTAGTGACAGGGATGGGTCAAGGAGTCTCCTTCAGAGGGAGTGCCATCCTGTCCAGTACATGCCGTTGACTAATCTCCTGGACATGGGAACCACCCACCCTTACCAGAATTCAAGCTCAATTCAGAGAGTTGATCTCTTTAAGAACTCTTGAGATGTTTGCCATGAAGACCCAGTGACATGTTCATTTGTGTTTCACCAATTTAGCTCTAGAATATCATCGCTTGTTTGATGAAGTTCGTCAGATGCTCATTGCAGAATTACTAGTTGAGGCATGACTATCTATCAAACATCTTTAGCAGTGAAGGCTCATACAGAGAATTCACCACATAATCATTTTACACTCGGACTCCCTTTATCTGGTTTCCTGCTATTTGAATAAAAAATGTTGGGTCTAATAGTTTCCTCATTCTTTTTCATTTGCTTTTTTATTCTTTTTTCAATTTAAATGTGACCATATTGACTTCTGGACAGCTTTTCACTCATATCTATTTTTCAAGCTAAGAACATCACGTTCCCAAGTAGTCTGACAGTTTATATCTTATCTTAAGTTCTGAGCACCACTCAGGATTGAGTCTAAGGTTGACTCCCCTTTTTGTCAGCCAAATGTGCATTTGTCAAATCTAGAAATAAAAACTCTTTGTCATATCCTGACTATAAATTTACCCAGTCAACGGGAGGGCTTGTTGATCACTCATTATTACAATATTTCCGACCTTTGGCTGTGTCCTTCAGTTCTTTCTCTGTCTTGAGACCCCCCTCCATATTGGGTCAAGGGGGCACTGGAATATTCCAGTACAAAATTATTTTGAAGGTGTCTGGTGCTTCTACCCACAGTGATTCTATCAAAAATATTGTTCATATTAATTTCCTAAATTTGGGTCTCTTGTGTTCTTTTTGACATAGAGAGCAGCTGCACCCCAGTTTGTCCTTTTTTGCCCTTGCTGGGGATTTTTTATTAAGATATAACAGTTATCTATATTAAATGCATAAGCACTATTGTTTCACTGTATATACTATTTCGGAAGTATTTCATTTATTCCTGGTCAGTCCAACAGAATTCCGCCATTTTTATTCAAATTCACTGAATTTTTCATGCAAGAGACAGGTGCAGAGCATTCTTTTAAGTACATGGAAATCTGACATTTCACCATAGAAAATTTACTATTCTATTCACTGCCCACACGAAAAGAACAGAGGAGGGGCTTTTTAAATGTGTTATTTATTTCAAAAGAGTGACAAATGGTATTTAACTGTTTTTGCCATGTTTCGTCTAGGCAATTTACACCTCTCGCGTGATATTTCTAGCATGGAAGACGTAGCTCTGGAACTGTCAGAAACAGAGGACACGATCTCTGTTAGCAGCTGCTTTACCTCAGAGGACACCACAGAAGATTCAGGTGTTATGAGTTCCCCCTCTGATGTTGTCTCATTGGAGTCTCAGAATGACAGCGTGAGGTCAAGAGACAAGTCCATCGGGGCCCAGGAGACCTTGACCGAGATGGATTCCATGTATGTTGAACAGACGTGCTCTGTAAAGAATGCGTTCTCCAGTAGTGATGAGTCTGGAATTGTTTCCCAAAGGTAGGTCTCATCTGTGAGGCACTTTAGATAATGTTAGTATTTATATGGCTTTTTATTTTTCTGCTGAACTTGAATGATCTCAGTGATCTTGTAGAGGAAACCAGGATTGCATAAGTGAAAATGTGACTTAGGTTGATGGGAACTTGCCTTTGGTCACTCGTTGAGGTGGCAATGCAGATCGCTTTTAACAACTGCTTTGCATAAACTTCCATCACTGTTTTCTTTCACTTTCTATTAATGAGCTTATTTCAAGTATTTCAGATTCATTCTTTTTGTACCACCTGTTATGTATTATAGCATCTACCCATAAATTGCCAATAGGACTTTCATTTGGCTTAAGAGTAGCTTTTTGTAGTTTTACTGTTGCCTTTTGCACACAATTTCTCTCATAAAGACCTTGCTCCTACGATGTTGATATGTCAGAGTGCTATTTTAACCCATGCTTTTGCATATGGCTGACTGCAGTGGAGCAACAGTACATAGTGGCCTTGGTTTAACAAATGCAAAGGTCAATAATTTTGTGCTTTGGGGTCTTTGCTATTCCTGTTGTGTGAACCTCTGCTAATCCATCTGTTACTTCAACAAATTCCCAAGTGGTGTGATTTCAGCACCTTCTATTTTAGAGGGGAGAGGTCTTAAGTTTATCATGTTGTTTCCTATATTAAAAAGAGTGTGTGAAAAAAGCCACTGGTAATAGTTATCTGACCCGTGAAACACTATCAGGAAAAGGCCTTGTGTTTTACTTGAATGCAAGCCAGAGTAGGCAGGTCAGCAACAAAAAGGTCTAGAGGAGAAGGGAAAGGCTCTGGAGGAAAGTTATGGGTTTGTTTTTAAGTGTGCTGTGTATTGCTAAATATGCTTGCGCAAAACATAGTATTTTGGTGTCGCATGGCTTGTTGGAGTTGTGTCTCATTTAGGCTGGGTCATGTGTATGTACGTCACTATTTTGGTGTGAACGTTTGTCTGCCTTCATCCATCCATTCATGAACACTTTAAATTTTATGCCTTCAAAATCTATGTCTGTGTTTCCCTTCCACACTAGTGGGTGGTGCCTGATGTAGCCACACAGTTTGTTCTCGTCCCCTTCCGTTAGTATTTTCCCACCCACCACAAGTTCCAGAAACCTGAGGTCCGTTGTGAGCATTAATGCAAGCATTTGTTATTTGTGCACAGGCACCTTTTTATTTTATAAGTGCAAGTTTTCCCAGTGCTCTAGATTTGCCCAAAACTGCAGGTATTCACTTACCCATCCTGACACACACCTTTTCATTTTTTAAAAAATTGAAATGTATTTTCCCACTATTCCAGATTTGCACAGTACTGCAAGAAAAGGAAATGTGTGTCACTCCAAGTTTGGAGTCACTCACATCAAAGGCTGCTACCTCCCCTGCCCACTGTACAAAATTCAGCTGAGATATGTACATTTCCCATTGAAATTGTGTATATTGACTAGGAAATGTGCACAATTCCCTCTTCACTGAGGCCTGGTGAATGTGCACAATAGCTGGTTGTTATGCACATTAACTGCTCAGCTTAGAGTCTCATGCACCTTATTTCTACCCTGCTGCCAACATCTTGGGCAACAAGAAGACAGTAAAGTTCTGTTTTTGTTTCTCTTCCCCTTAATTTATTTGGTTTCTCTTTTCCATCCCTTTAGGCTTCATTTTCTCCCTGACTGTCAGTTTCATGGGCTGAGCGTTTGACCCTCCTTTTTATAACCCATTTTATAACCCAAAACACAAAATGGCTGAAACAGTTTCATCTTCAGAATTGTGTTTGTCTGTGTAAGACCCAGGTTAAACCAGAGGTAGCCAGTGTGGTGCACTACAGGTTTTGTGTGACAACAGTTCCTATCATTTCCTGTCACACGTCATGCAAGATGGAGAGTTATAGTCTAGCAACAGCTGTGAGGTTTAGCCGACCAGTCAGAGCCGTTTCCCAGGGTGTTTGGCCGTTGTTTCATGCTGACAGCAGAGTGCAGGGTGAGGCCAAAGCTGGACAAACTACCTCAGAAGGAGCATGATGTGTCTCCTACCTAATATGTGCACAGTTTGATTTGGGGGTGGGTTATGTTAATCTGGGTTTGAGCCAGTGAGAAGTGAACTTGGTCAGGCAGAACAAAATATTTACAGAATTTAAGCATTTCAAAATACAGGAAACCATTCTCTCTTGCACATTTTAATGAGACGCTTTCAGGTCTTTGATAGGAGATTGACAGCACAATCCTGACCATGCCTACTCAGAAGTAAATACTGTTGCATTTAGTGGGGTTTACTCCCAGGATTACAGCCAGATTCAGATACCTTACAGGTTAAGTCCTTGCATTTCAGAAGAAACTGAAACAGTTTGCCATGTCTTACTATTTTCTAAATTTTATTGAGATGTCTGGAAAGTGATTAATCAAGTAGCTACTTTGTATTCTGGAAAATAATTTGAACATTATGCTATTATTTTTCTCTCCAATACAAAGAATTTCACTACAGAAGCTGCAGTTAAATTTTCATTGAGAGCAAGATAGATGTGCAAACATTATCTAAACAAATTTAATCTGGTTTTCCCAGCTGTTAAAAGAAACAGTCAGTGTTTATACACACACACAAGTTGATGTTAAATTGATTAAATTTGGTTATGTAGTATCAATAGAAAAAAAGGAACAACCTTTTCATTCCTTTCCTTTACTTTTGTTGTCAGTAGCAGGGATGAGGACGAAATGATGGAAGCTAAGTTTGAAAACGCAGATGTGTTCATAGCTACTCAGGCCTTGGCTGCATTGGACAAAGACCTAATGGGTAGGTTGAAGTTTAAATTTGCACATCTGTATTGCAAAAAGAATGCAGGAGAAAGGCAAATGGTGACAAGCCATCAGTTAGGCAGGTAAGAGAGCAGTCAAACTGGGAAACTCCATATAGGTGGGGCAGATCTCATAACTCAGGCTCTATCTAGTAGCAGCATATACCTCATCAGATTGTTCAGCTTCCATTGCCAAATTGTCTCACCTTTTTGGGACACTGTTGTGGGAGGTTATTCACAGTAGACAACAATCTGTTACTAAATATTATGAGGGTATAGTGAAAAACTGAAACAAGCCCATGAATTTATTAATATTGTTATTTACTTTGATCATCACATTGAAAGGATGTTGAGTAGCCCTTGATAGTAAAATAATAATAATTAATAAATCCAGTAGTACTGGATACGCAAATTTTCTGCTATCATACTTTTCATGGAACTATGTGCTGAAGAAATTCAGTTCAGCAGATTGTTGCTGTTTTAAAAACAAGTCTAGTTATCTACAGCATTGATGGGAGAGAGTGTACTTTTCCTTATTGTTTTATGTGGTGATTGTAAAATATATATATTATACAGAGCTGGGGGGAAAGGACTACAGTATCATTCCTATTCAGTTACTAGGATAGATATTCAGTATTTTATATGTTTCAGACAAGTGGAATTTTCTCTAATAGTTTCTCACAAATGTGTCTCACGGCCTGCTTGAGGAATGCTATATTTTCCAGTTTATATATTATTACCAATAATTTTCTTTGTGTTGATATCTGGGAAAACACAATGTGCAAATGCATAATACACACAGTTTGCTTTCATGAGGACTATGTTCTCTGTTTTATACTCACTACCCAGTAATGTAAACTGCGTAGCTGGTATATTCTCATAGTACATTTTCATGATTAACCAGATATCAGTGTAGCACCATTTGCTGGGATACTTCACAGTAAGCAAAAGACATATTGGCAAATGTTTAGCATGAATGTGTATAAATTAAAAAGTGCTTACAAGATTATGGATGTGTTCATATAATACAACCAACTCAACACACCCAGTGGAGATTTTATTATTTTATTATATTTATTTTCTAACCACAACCCTCTACACTGCATCTGAAACAGCTATTGCAGCTGGAGTTTGTAATATAAGGGGTGCTGCTGTTAAAACCCCTTGGTTTATTATCCCCTGATTGTGATAATATTTTGGGATAATGTCATGGTTCATAGTTTTGAAAGATGTTGTTGGTATTCTTTGCAGCCATGGAGAGTATGCAGGATGATTCTGAAAGCGGATCTGTATCTAGTGAGACGAATGGCTCACCCCTCCCTTTTTCACGGGACGCTGAGACTGCCCAAGATGTTCCAGTTCCTGTGCCAGTGACGATAATAGATGAAATTCCCGAAACTGACATTATAATCCACCCCACTAGAGAGGAAGGAGAACCTTTGTTTTCTGAGTCGGGGGCTAATGAAGATATTTCAGCTGATCCCATTAGCCTAGGGAAGCTTACTAATGAAAATAATAATGCTGGTTCTTTGAGCAAGGGATCTGTGGATGGTATATCCTCCAATTTATCCAAGAGCTTATTACAGCAACAGTCACCTAAAGAAGAGTTTGGACGCCAAACTGAGAAAGAGCAGATATATATATCGGAGACACACACACCTTCCTGTGAAAAAACAGACATGAAGGATGTGTCCCTGGAAATCCTCACAAAAAATGGTACTGAGTCTGAAAGTTCCAAAGTGGTTTCTTCCAACTTTACTGTTACGAGTGAAAGAAATAGAACAAAGGAGAAAGTAAAACAATTGAAAGAGGATAATACCAAGGAAGGACTTCCAAGCAAAATAAAATCTGAATTGGAATTCAGATATGCATCAACAAAAGACCCAGATGAGCAGCAAAGTATCTCTACCCCATCTTTATGGTGTTACCGTGTTCGCAATGGAATCACAAACTATGAACCTAAAATAGGTCTGACCACCTTTAAAGTTGTACCTCCCAAACCTGAAGTGAAATATTTTGACAGAGATGCCTCCCTTTCTACTGGTGCCATTAAAATAGATGAATTGGGCAACATGGTGGCTCCAAATGCTGGTATTATAAAAAAGGTCACAGTAAATACGACTTCAAGTGAACCAGAGGAAACTCTCATTGGGAGAGCCAAAGCATACTGGAGATCAAATTCTCTGAAAACACCATTGGGGGAGTCTCCAGTAGGCTTTCCCACCAAGCCAGCAGTCACCACCAATTTCAAACCCCTCAGTAAAATAGGGGAAACAAAGCCTGACTCCCTTGCAAGTCTGAAGGCAGCAACAGCACCACTAGCTGGTTCCAGGACAGTTGACAGTAATGTTGGGCCTTGCGGGGGGAAGCCACTCATTTATGCCAGACAGTCTTCAGTTAAAATGCTAACGACTCCAGTGGTCAAGACAGATAAGATGGAGCTCCCATTTCAGAAGCCCCAAAGAAGAACATCAAGCCATTACGTAGCCTCTGCCATTGCAAAATGCATCGATCCACCCCAGTTTAAAACCAGTCAAGAAAGGCATGACAAAGTAGAAGAGATGAGGGATGGAGAAGTGGGAAAAACTGAAACAGAACCACTTCCCAAAAGATGCATTATTTTGGCCAAAACCAGCCCAGTAGAAATGCAGCCAGCAGAAACAAAAAAATCTTACGTAGATATCTTCAGTTGCAGCCAAAATGCATCCAATACTCTACCACTTGGTGCTCATTCCAAAATAAGAAATAGCACTCATTGCTACAGGGAGCCATTTACCACCATACCTTCTAAAGATGGTGGTCTCACAGGAGAGAAGCCCAGATGGGGTTCAGTAGAAAATGTAGTTGTTAGAGAGACACCTTCTATATTTAATCAAAGGAGGGAGCAAACAGATGAGGCTCACTGTCCCTTCTTCCTTAGATCATCCAACAATTTCTCATCTTCCGTCACTTCCAGCTCTTCTGTGAAGTCAGCCGAGGGGCATCCTATCAACAGTAGACCATCAGAGTTAGATGGAACAACTATTCTTAATCACGTAGTTTCAGAAAAAGATGAAAAACTTGGCAGTGCATGTGAAAGCAAAGGGGTAGAGTCTGATGTGGGAGGCGATAATAAAGTTTTTGGGCCAAAGAAGAAGTTTAAGCCAGTCATCCAGAAGCCAGTTCCAAAAGATATGTCTCTACACAGTGCTTTAATGGAAGCCATCCAGAATGCAGGAGGAAGAGAAAATCTCCGAAAGGTAAAAAACAAAACAAAACAAACTTAGCTGAAAGCATATCTGGATGTTATAGGAAATGCCTCTTACTGGATGCATGAAGTTTCTTGTAACATCAGGAACAGCTCTTAGACTTCTTAAAAGAAGAGGGGCTGAGAAAACCCAGCTGGATGGGCGGGGTAGAAATAAATTGTTATTAAAATTATTATTAGTGGGATGCGGGTGGTGCTGTGGGTTAAACCACAGAGCCTAGGGCTTGCCGATCAGAAGGTCGGCGGTTCGAATCCCCACGATAGGGTGAGCTCCTGTTGTTTGGTCCCTGCTCCTGCCAACCTAGCAGTTCGAAAGCACAAAGTGCAAGTAGATAAATAGGTACCACTCCGGTGGGAAGGTAAACGGCGTTTCCGTGCGCTGCTCTGGTTCGCCAGAAGCGGCTTAGTCATTCTGGCCACATGACCCGGAAGCTGTACGCCGGCTCCCTTGGCCAGTAAATCGAGATGAGCACCGCAACCCCAGAGTCGGTCACAACTGGACCTAATGGTCAGGGGTCCCTTTACCTTTACCTTATTATTATTATTATTATTAAATAGTGAGCCCTGCCTTTCAACCTTAGTAGGCATTAGTCTGTTTTATAACAGTTGTTGTTTCTAATTTTTAAAAAATATATAGTGGCAAGATACTGCACCAGGCTACTATCACTTCTGCACTGTGTGTTTTTTGCTTCTTTAAAGCAGCAGAAAGTGCAGAAGTGTCTATTGAAGCTAATTATGAATGGCATATAGTATGAGACTAATACTGTACTCATTAAAAGTAATAAGATCTAGTTGAACGTAATACAGATGGCAAGATTGATTTTTCCATCTCTGATAAATAAGGCCTACTCCTACAAATCCCATTTAATTTTCAGTGTACTCAGGCTGGATAAAGGCCAAAGTCAGGTAAGCCAACGACATTCCAGATGCTCAAATTACCTTGTTTCCAAACTAGGTAGAAATAAATTGTTTATATCTGTTTTGTCACATGCTAGATTTCACCCACCATGGCGAATGGACCTCAGAAGAAGCCACTAATCACAGAACAAGAGAATGAGCGCTCTGCCCTTCTGGCAGCCATTAGAGGTCACAGTGGAGCCTCAAAGTTGAGAAAGGTAAAAACAGAGACCTTGCATCTTTTCAGTAGCTTGTTCATCCTTTGCACTATGTCATCCCTGTCCTGGAAATGCTATAGATGAAGCTCTGCTTCAATTAGCAAACCGTAAGTAAAAAAATAAGCCAGAGTAGACATGTCATCATCATCATCATCATCATCATCATCATTTATTATTTATATCCGTCCCATCTGGCTGGGTTTCCCCAGCCACTCTGGGTGGCTTCCAACAGAACATTAAAATACAATAGTCTATTAAAGGTTAAAAGCTTCCCTAAACAGGGCTGCCTTCAGATGTCTTCTAAATGTCAGGTAGTTGTTTATGTCTTTGACTTCTGATGGGAGGGTGTTCCACAGGGCGGGTGCCACTACCAAGAAGGCCCTCTGCCTGGTTCCCTATAGCTTTGCTTCTCGCAGTGAGGGAACCACCAGAGGGCCCTCAGAGCTGGACCTTAGTGTCTGGGCAGAACGATGGGGGTGGAGACACTCCTTCAGATATACTGGACCGAGGTCGTTTAGGGCTTTAAAGGTCAGCACCAACAGTTTGAATTGTGCTCGGAAACGTACTGGGAGCCATGTATGTTCCTAGCAGAATGTATCACTTATGATTCACTGACAGAGTAGTACCTCTAGCAGCTGATAATAAACATATATTTCCTTAAAAATCAATCTAAACGTTTTTGAGGGATGGGACATTAGCTCTGTGGCAGAATACATGAACGACCTCTAGCTGAGACTGGATAGCTGCTCTCAGTCCGAGTGTGCAACACGAGGCTAGATGTGCAAATGGTCTAATGTGGTAAAAAGTAATCACTTACGTTCCTTTGTTCTGTTCGTATGAGATGGTTGTCCTACAGCTGCTGAGAGGAAGTCATCTACGGTTGGCACCTGAGAGTGGTCTGAGACTTCAGCAGTTCCTGCACTCTGCCTTCGCAGTATAGGAAATAGAGCTGCCCGGATGTGGCATCTAGCAATTATAAACTGAGGAAGAACTCAATACTTATGCTTCTGTCAACCATTGCGTGAATATTTAATTTTTAATTTGCTTGACTGCAGTTTGAGAGTGAAATGCAGGCGTATGCACTTTAAAAAGCTAATTATTCTGGAATAATCCCTCATTGATTTGCGTAGTCCTTTTTCAAATTCAAATGATACTTTTTGGAGATAAAAAAAACATCAAGCAAAGTTTGAAGGCACAGAATAATTATCACCGTTACTGGTTTCTGATCATTCTTCCGGGGAAGGCTAATAAATCATGTTAATTCCAAACTCCTTCTTGTCATTTCCAGCCTAACTTAGTGGCCAACTGGCAACATTTTTGCCTTATGTGCCAAAATAAATTCCAGGATCCCACAGTTCAAACAAATAAATCAGGATTGAATTTCTGAGCCTGCTTCAAGGCCAAATCTTAATCACCAGTTCCTTTAAATGATGTGAGAGGGGAACAGATGTTCCTGCGTTCCAGGGAGTTAGACTAGATGACGCTTGGAGGTCCCTTCCAACTCTACAATTCTGTGATTTAATAGGGAAATTAGAGCTGTCACAAGGTTTACATCTATGAAACAAGGCAAAATTGTCCAGAAGGGAAGAGATTAAAATATTGTTATGAGTTTGCGCATGCCAGACCTTCTAACCCATGGATACAGCAAGTGTTAAGACATAAGCCAGGCTAGCTTCCTGTGTTCAGGTGTTGGGCATTAAGAAAACAAAGGAAAGGTGATGGGCCATTCAGAGAGCAAAAGAGAGGGGGCTCTGTGACAGAGGACAAATGGGTAGGATCCCTCCTCCAGCTCTTAGACAAAGCTGGAGTTTGAGCGCAGGGTTTTCTGTGAGATGAAAAGCCATGGCTGATTTCTGATTGAATCCCAGGCTCTGGCTGTGGGAGAAGCAAGAATAAGGTTACCAGATTTTTTTCAATGAATCCGGGGACACTTTTCAACTTCAATAGATTTTGTATGGGAGCTGATTTGTAAATCCGGGGACTGTCCCTGGGAAACGGGGACATCTGGTAACCTTAAGCAAGAACCTCTTGGGGTGTTGATGCTCTGAACCCCTCCATCGTAGGCACAGGTTGTATATATCTGTAAATAAACCATATATCTTAAAGACACCTCCGTCTCTGCTGTGCCTCATTCCCAAAAGGAAACGTGGACCCTGGGTAAGCGCCTGGAACACCTGGAATCTCACACTGCTTGGAGACTGGGAAGGTGTGTTAACAATATGCACCCAGTATCATTGTTCCTTTAAGCCTACTATAACCTTCCCCCAACTTCATTTTTCTCCATGGTAGATCTCATCATCTGCTTCTGAAGAGCTTCAGAGTTTCCAAAAAGCAGAAGCAGCCTTGCAAAACAGAGAGGCCTCTACAACAGAGCAACGGGGGAATCAGCTGCTGCCATCACCGCCACCGCCTCCTCCACCACCACCTCAAGTGACAATGAAAACTCCTAGGTACATTGCAAGTCCAAGAACAGACAGCCCAGGGGATGCAAGGCAGGCGCTAATGGAAGCAATCCGCTCGGGAACTGGGGCAGCGCGTTTGAGAAAGGTAATCATCTTTCTAAGGCGGAATATGAACAGGAGGAGGCCTGGTTTGGGGCCTGTGGTTGAATGCAAGATAGGGAAGCAGGTGTGCTTGTTTGGCACAAGTAGGAAAGGAGTAGAAGTGAAATAATTGAGATTTCTGTGAAATGAAGATAGCCTAGGATCAGACAGCAGGCTAAATGACCTATTACGTGATTTCTGTGAGTGTTTGTCATGCAACTTAGTATGACTCCTCAGAAAATCTGGAGCATCCTGTGTTCACTCTTATGGGACAATAAAATTAGGCTTTCATACAGACAGTATTCTCATATCGATTAGAAGCAACTCTTACAAATTGCATACCATAACTAGTAAGACTTTGGGACTTCTGGTTGTGATCTCCTTCTGTCACAGGAAGACTCCCCTTTGTGGTCCAAATCTTAGGGCGAATTTAAACACTGGTGCCTCCCATGCAGCTGCGCACCAGCAGCTATTCCCAGTGATTTTTAGAGTGATTTGACCCTTTTGACTTTGCTTTTCAGCTTCCTTGTCCCCAATCTCCTCATTTTGGGGGAAGCTTCCTCTTTCAGAGCTTAATAGGTTCGTGTTGAATTTTCTTGGTAATTGGCCATTTACACGACATTGTTATTCCATAGGAGTATAGTCACTGCTCTCAGTTGGCTCACACCAGGTCCCAGGAGCCACTCCCGATTAAGGCCAGGGTCACCGCCCCAGAAAGTGATCACGGGTGCGTTTGCAAATGCAGATGGAATTTTCCCACCTCAGATCTTACCACAAGCATGCAAATACGTAAACTTATCTGCTTGCCCTCTAAAGGAAAACAAACCCACAAAAGTTATAAACGAAATGTTACAGCTCTCAAGTCATTTCGTGAGACACTACAAACCACAGAAAATCATTAGTCATTGGAGAAGAAATCCGTAGCTTTCAAAGTCTATTGTATTTCTGTAAACAACAACGCTGTACAAACCATGACGTCAAAGGTCACGGGGAGATATTGCTGTCGTTGGTGAGGTTGGCTTCTTGTTCAGCATTGGCCCCCTTTGTATGTTTTCCCTCATCTGTAAGGTCAAATATGGTGTCCTGTATTGGAGACCACAGAATTCAATAAAAGGTGTGGAATGGACAACAGGGGGAAAACAGTATTTGCATTGATCAATGAAATTGTTTATATATTTCATATTTTATTATTATACATCACTTCAGTACACTTCTGGGTGTATGAAGAGATAAATAAACATAATAAACTAAACTAAAAATTCACTTCCTGCTCTGTTCTTCTATAAAGGTGCTCTTTACCCCTTGGAAAGTTTGGTTGTATATAGGATGGTATTCAACTAAGTTTATTTCTGAGTAGACCCATTGAAGTTAATGAACATGGCTAAGTTAGGTTCATTAATTTCAATAGGTCTATTCTGAGTAGAACTTGAATGAATACCACCCTTATTTATTTACTGCAATATTTAAAATCCTTCATGTTTAGTTGCCAGATGGCAAAAGAGTCCATACGGAACAATAGAAATGAGTGTGGAAGGAGATGGAGTTATTGAAGAGAGAGAGAAATAATTTTAAATCAGATTTCCTAATTAAGTACATTTGTTGCGCTTCTGTTCAATATTTTAGCAAGGAAAAATGTGATCAAATGCGACAGATAACAATTTGTGTGTGAAATTGAGGCCACATTTAAACTTGCTTCAAATTGGGGTGTATGCAATTTTTAATAAATATAACGAGGGTGTGATGATGATGATGATGATGATGATACTATTATTTATTTATTTGTATCCAACCCTCCCCAGCTGAGAAACACAATCTGACAACTAGACATACAAAGATAGCTTAACATAATAATGTCATTTTTGAGACTGAAAATATAAATTACAATATATATTTATTTTATTTCAGGTCCCTCTTCTTGTTTGAATACTAAATGCTCCAGTCATCCGTTTCGTATGCAATTTCTCATGCATTTCTTACTGGTTTGAATGGACACCCATGGCAAAAGGATTCCAAGAAGTTTACAGGCCAAAAATAAGCTGCATTTTCTATGTTTCTCTCTATTTTATATTTGGTTCACAGGTTGCTACACAGCTTCTGTGCCAAGGATTTGTGGGTCCCTTGCCCCCAAATAGTCAAACCGTGCCAATAACACTATTCTCAATGGCAGGTTAATCAGCTGGCGAACACTTTTTGCTGTGTGTGCTCAGCACCAACATATTTTTGCTTGTTCACAGTTTAAAATACATAGCTGTTCTGGACCATTTATTTAATTTCTTTTTTAAAACAAAAGCTGTTTAAAACCTCAGCGTATACAAGACTATAGATCTGTTAAAATGGGATGGAGGGATTATGACAGAAACTCAGTGGTTCAAATTACCACAAGCTGAAGTCACTGCTTGTTACAGTCAAGCAAGATTGATTATCCACAACGTTTTGACCAAGCTAGTTATCACTAGAGATTCAGAGATCACTAGGGATCCATTTGACAGGCTATTTAAGGGGATGTAAAGTACATAATGGGACACGGGTGGCGCTGTGGTCTAAACCACTGACTGAGCCTAGGGCTTACCGATCAGAAGGTGGGCGGTTCCCCGCCGCGACGGGGTTAGCTCCCGTTGCTTGGTCCCTGCTCCTGCCAACCTAGCAGTTCGAAAGCACGTCAAAGTTCAAGTAGATAAATAGGTACCGCTCCGGCGGGAAGGTAAATGGCGTTTCTGTGCGCTGCTCTGGTTTCGCCAGAAGCGGCTTAGTCATGCTGGCCACATGATCTGGAAAATCTGTCTGTGGACAAACGACGGCTCCCTCGGCCAGTAAAGCGAGATGAGCGCCGCAACCCCAGAGTTGTCCACGACTGGACCTAACGGTCAGGGGTCCCTTTACCTTTACTGAAGTACATAATACAATAGTACCTCTGGTTATGTACTTAATTCGTTCCGGAGGTCTATTCTTAACCTGAAACTGTTCTTAACCTGAAGCACCACTTTAGCTAATGGGGCCTCCTGCTGCCGCCGCGCGATTTCTGTTCTCATCCTGAAGCAAAGTTCTTAATGTATGTAACCCGAGGTACCACTGTACTAACATCCGCAGATATGCTGAGCCCCAAGGAGAGGTGGCAGCCCAGCAGAGGGCATGAGGGGCTGCCTTAGTAGGGGAACTCCCCACAGAGCTATGCCTGGCACATTCTCTGCACAGCTTCTGGCAAATGTTGAAGGCAACAGCGCTCTATCCTGGCGTTTGACACTTGATGTGTATATTTTTAAGACCCACCTTGTCTTTGTAGTTGTTTTGAACTGTTATTAGTATTGTATTTTGTTGTGTATCCCACCCTGGGACCTTAGGGTGAAGGGTGGGTCATTATTATTACCCACCCTTCACCCTAAGGGAGCCGTACAAGATTATCATTACTTTATTCTTATTCTTATCTTGCACAGATCCCATTTATTTTAGTGGGACTTGAAGAGATAACTTTCCAGTAGATGTGCCCCACGTCAAAGTGCAATTAAAAGTGCTATTAATACTGCTTCCTGGGAACTACTGGCTATAATTTGTTTCCAAAACTGCTGCTAGTGGGTCAGGATTCCAGCCTCTTCAATGGGCTTATGCTCATCTCACATATCAAGCCTGATTTCTCATCAGTTAAGCCCCAAACGTTTTTAAATGGCATGTTTTTAAACAAATTAAGCTACTTTCATAGATGATGTACATATTTTGAAAATATTTTCTTATAAGAAAATTAGCATAAAGAATTATTATTGTCTGGGTTTTACACATTTGTTGTATGTTGTAAAAGAGTTTTTAAAATGCACCTTAATACATGTTTTTGGTTTAATAATAATTACAGCACTGGACGAAGTCCAAAATGATTTTTAAAGGCACTGTGTAATGTTGCTAACCTTTCAAAGTGTACTGTTAGCCATCTGCAATCCTGTGGCTACATATTATATAATGTAAAATACTAATTGAATTTAGTGCCACAAATAAAAGAAACACAAGTTTTATGTGTCATACTTATCTCAGTTTTGTACAAATGAGGCTGGCAAGGCATAATACTTTCCTTTTTAGAGAATTAAAGGTGCTATGAAAGAAGCAGTGTTGATTGTGGTGTGCCAGTTCCTCTCACTGTCACACCAGGTAAAAAGGTTTTGCCATTTTCTACCATGATGCAAGAAACTTTTTGATCAGCGGTGGCAGCAGAATAAAATAAACAAGTGTGACAAAATACTTGCTTGTGATACCACCTTTATATCTCTTTAAAACTATACTCTTATCTCCAGTCTTGATTGGAGCAATCCTAGAATTGGAAGGGATCCTGCAGGTCATGTAGTTGGAAGGTTGTGGACTCTCCTTCCTTGGAGGTCTTTAAGCAGAGGATGGATGGCCATCTGTCATGGATGCTTTAACTGAAAAGCCTTCATTGCGCAGGGTTGGACTAGAAGACCCTTGGAATCCCTTCTATGATTCTGTAATTAATTGTGAGACTGGTGACTGGGAGCGGTTGCCAAGACCATATAACACCGGTCTTGAAAGACCTAAATTGGCTCCCAGTACGTTTCTGAGCACAATTCAAAGTGTTGGTGCTGACCTTGAAAGCCCTAAACACCCTCGGTCCAGTATATCTAAAGGAGAGTCTCCACCCCCATTGTTCTACCCAGACGCTGAGGTCCAGTGCTGAGGGCCTTCTGGTGGTTCCCTCACTGCGAGAAGCCAAGTTATAGGGAACCAGGCAGAGGGCCTTCTCGGTAGTGGCGCCCGCCCTGTGGAACGCCCTTCCAGCAGATGTCAAAGAGAACAACAACTACCAGACTTTTAGAAGACATCTGAATATTATTATTATCTTGACTACCAAGATGGCGTTAGCTCAGCACCATGATGCAAGTACTTGACTGTTCCTCCTGGTTTACAATAAACATCCTCAATCAGAGGATCATGTTTTGAGAGCAATTGAGTGACTGATTAAAAAATGTCCATGTTCCCTCCCTCAGCTGAAGCAGTTTCTGCATGGCCTCTAAATGCTCTGTCCTTCGTGGCAAAGGTCAGGGTCACACTGGCAATACGTTTAAGGACCTGTCTCCAATAGTTTTCTTCTTTTCATGCTGAAGCATCCAACATAATATCAACAGTGCAGACCATATTTCTTCAACTTTACGTGTTTTAATGTTTGCCTTTGATTCTTGAGTGCTTTTTCCGGTAATTAAAGATCTATCCACATCCTTTCCCAAAAGTAAAGGTTTACAGTAAATTTTGTGGAAAGAGGGAGTGTAGCACAGCAAATAACAATTTTGGCTGCACATTTTGTTGTCATTTCATAGTAGCTTTCAGAAAGCCTCTAGCAAGTTGTTTGTTGCCTAAAATGGGCCATTTCCACAACAGTCGTTGGTATATTGCCAGTGTCTTAAAAATGAAAATTTGCTTAGTCAGTGTCAGTTGCAGCTGCATTTTGCCATTTTGATTCTTCACAAGCAGCACTGTGGATATCATGGGTACAAGATTTGTGGTCCACTTTCCTCTTGCCATTTTTTGCACCCATCATTAATGGCAAATTTCTCACAGTCATGTTTTCCCTTTGGTTGTAAAGAAAACCCCTGGTGACTTTTGGGAATTTAGTCATGTGCCTCTCAGTTTATGAGTTATTTTTACACTTTATAACACCACTAGAATGAAAGTTACTTACTTCACATAATGCAGCAAGAAAAAATATAAAATACTAGCAATAATGTAATATGTGAGAAGGTAAATGTAAGTGTGCAGCTTGCATTTTACATCATTGCTAGCATATTACATTATTGCTAGTATTTTATTTTTAATGCTTAATTTTATCATTACATCATATTTCAGCTTACTGCTTATATGACCTTATATCAAGACATAAGTCCAAAACACATGCAAGAGACAGCACACACAGAACAAAGCAAATCTTACCTCCACTCGTTCTGCTCCATGGACAGCAGTATGTATAGATGTATACAGCAACGCAGCATTTCCAGAAACATTTCCAGAGTTCCACACTTTGGAAAGCTTTGGTGCTCATTCAAAAAAAAGTGATATAGAAAAAATCCAGCAGACCAGCTGTAGAAGAACCTTTACGTCGCCACTATGATCTTAAACAGTAGATGGAGAAAGAGAGACTACTGGGGATCTCCATGGCAAAGGCAGCAGAAAGTCGATATGACATAACACATGCGCAGTGACATCACTAGGTCAGTGCATGTCTTAGCCTCTGGGAAATTCCCATTATGGAACTTCCAGAGGAGGAAATGGCAGACTGTCTGTCTCGCTGTTGGCTCAATTTTTCATTACTGTTTCCTTTTCCTTTCTCTTTTTATCCCTTTCCCTTCCCTTCCATCTTCTTGCTTCTTTCTCTTTTCTCCCCCACCCCTTCATTTCTTCCTTGGTGTCTTCTGCTTGGGGCCTGTCTTCAGAGATTGTAAGTAAATGGTTGGTGGAGGGACCTGGAAATGGTGGTGGTTGAGGGTGAGAGGAGAGATCCCAAGTGAGAGCTGGGAGGAGCTGCTACCTTCTGCAAGTGGCAAGGGTTAAGAACTACCTTTGAGAGAGGACACTCTATTCAATTTGTATTTCCATTCATTTCCATTACATTTCCTATATCTTACTGTATTATGGAAAACTTTTAATAAAAATATAAACAAGTAAAGGACATTCCCATTATGGGTTTCCCTGATTGGAATATTTAGACCTGCCGTGTTTTTGTTGGAGAATATAACCCAGATGAGCATATAACAATCATGTATGTAAAAAAATAATCATTTATAATTCCTTAAGAATATTTCTGGGTTTTGTGAGGTCCTTTGGGGCCCTTTTGCACCACCACACGTCCTGCTTACCATATGACTCCTTTCACCAACGTCCATAGGTGATAGACCCACCTCCCTCTCAGCACGAGCTAAAAGCAGCCTTAAACCACACACACAGCAGCCATCACCTGGCAGAACCACATAATGGCATGCTTACAAAATGCTTTTGACTACAAGTATCGGCGGTTCGAATCCCCGCGACGGGGTGAGGTCCCGTTGTTCAGTCCCTGCTCCTGCCAACCTAGCAGTTCGAAAGCACATCAAGTGCAAGTAGATAAATAGGTACCGCTCCGGCGGGAAGGTAAACGGCGTTTCCGTGCGCTGCTCTGGTTCGCCAGAAGTGGCTTAGTCATGCTGGCCACATGACCCAGAAGCTGTACGCCGGCTCCCTTGGCCAGTAAAGCGAGATGAGCGCCGCAACCCCAGAGTCGGCCATGACTGGACCTAACAGTCAGGGGTCCCTTTACTTTTACTTATCCTTGGAGTTGTGTCCTTATCTATATGTTCCTTATATAAAGTGGTTCAGAGGTCATCATGTCTGTGAGAGAGAAGTTTGATTCACCTGATGGCCGCGGCATTGCGAGAGAAATAAGATTCTACAAATAGCAATGATTTCCGAAAGAGCAAGTCTGTTATTCTCCCACCAAGCTTTGTGACCTTGAAACTGTATTGGGGGGGGGGGATGAGCTGCTCTGCCAGTAACCACCTGGTTTGCAGAGCAATTTGATGCATGAAGGGTTAATCCTGATACATCATCATTTACATTGGCTTTCCTCTAATTTGCACCAAGTCATACATATAAAATCATTTGTAATCCTTTATCTTGTCTCAGGCTAAGCCAAAGGAGGGAAACAAGATAGAGCCACTTTAAAGTGGTGAGCTATCAGTATTCAAGACAATTGCTCAGCCATTCCACATTGTAAATAATGTATGCACCCACCCAAACACAAATGTCCTTTTGTCTTGCCAGGTTTCCTCTGTGCCTTCTCACATAATAATCAAATAAATTCAAAATGTACTATCAAATCCTAATTAAAGTAACCACAAAAAGAGCTTCATCTCCTCTGATGAGGCTGCTGGTGAGCAATGCTACCAAAGAAAAAAGCTGATAAATGTGATTGACTCAGAAATGAAAAATAGATAAACTTATAATTCTACAATCTGTCTGCTTTATAGTGCAGAGAGGTTCAAACACGATGTTTGGAGCCTCTTTGAATCTGAGGCTGCCTCAATGGAAGGAATAGGACCCTCTTGAGGTGTAAATGCTCTAAACTGCCTCCATCTAGGCTCAGGTTGTACACATATGTAAATAAACTTTATATCAGTCTAGCTGCAAAGTTTCAGAGTGAGTTTTTAAGGGCGAGGAGGGGAGGAGTTCCCCAAAGGTGTGTTGGGATACTGACAGAGAGACGGGGGCATCAGGCAGGCCCCCAGCTGGCTCCAGCCACCGGCCGACAGCCGGGCGATCACCAGTCTCCTTTGGAACAGCATCAATCAGCGACAGGAGCCTCAGATACGTTTAGAGACCCGTGCACGCTCTATCAGCAGACTGAATAAATCTTCTCACAGCAGAAGTGGTGGACAGAGAAATGTGTAAGCATATTTACAGCATTTATTTAGCATGGTTCAGGAAGAAAGGAAAAAACATGTCTGCTTCCCTTCGTGTCCAGCAAAACAGCAGGAATGCAAAAGCTATATACAAACGGAAGTTCCCAGCAAGTGCTGGAAGTAGACAGGCATGTGACACACAACAGTCATGCCTGTTCCCTTTTAAGGTGGAACAGAACTACCGTATGTTTTGCTCTATAAGACGCACAAGACCACAAGACGCACCTAGTTTTTGGAGGAGGAAAACAAGAAAAAAAATATTCTGAATCTCAGAAGCCAGAACAGCAAAAGGGATCGCTGCGCAGTGAAAGCAGCAATCCCTCTTGCTGTTCTGGCTTCTGGGATAACTGCGCAGCCTGCATTCGCTCCATAAGACGCACACACGTTTCCCCTTACTTTTTAGGAGGGAAAAAGTAAGTCGTATAGAGCAAAAAATACAGTATATCCTAACAAGGTGTTCATTCTGAGGTGCAATGTTTGATTAGAGCTGGAGAGATCAGAGTCAAACCCCACCCCCCTTAAACAGCTTGGGGGCTGAATTTTGGTCTGTTTCTATGTCTTAGTCTAATCTACTTCACAGGGATGCTGTGAGGAAGCAATTGGGAGGACTGTGTACAGTGTCATAAGCCAAGGTGGGATATGCATGCAATGTAAATAAAGTTTTTCAATTGGGGATGGTGGGCTTGAAACTGTTCCCTCCATCACTGTTCAGATTTCATAAAGCTGCCCAACAGAATTAATCTGGCATTGTTGCGCCATATAACTGGTAATTTTTAGATGTTGGCTGTTGGTGGGTCAAGTTTTTTTAAAAAAAATGAAATTCAGTGTGCATTTAAATGTAGGGTTGCCATACATCCGGGAAAACCTGGACGTGTCCTCTTTTGGGGTGCCAACATGCCCACCCAGGGGGATTTTTACATTTTTAAAGGAAATGTCCAGGGTTAGGTTTTAAATAAAAAGCAAATAAATTGGGGTTTTGGGGGGAGGGGATGTGCATGTGTGAGAGGGCACTGTGCCCTGGAAGCAGAAGTGCCACAATGGAGCAATTGGGGCTACCTTTGAAGGTGACCCAGAAACTACAACTAATCCAGAATGCGGCAGCTAGACTGGTGACTGGGAGTGGCCGCCAGGACCACATAACACCGGTCTTGAAAGACCTACAGTGGCTCCCAGTAGGTTTCTGAGCACAATTCAAAGTGTTGGTGCTGACCTTTAAAGCCCTAAACGGCTTCGGCCCAGTAGACCTGAAGGAGCGTCTCCACCCCCATCGTTCTGCCTGCACACTGAGATCCATCACCGAGGGCCTTCTGGCAGTTCCCTCACTACGAGAAGCCAAGTTATAGGGAACCAGGCAGAGGGCCTTCTCGGTAGTGGCACCCACCCTGTGGAACGCCCTCCCACCATATGTCTTCTAAAAGTCTGGTAGTTGTTTTCCCGTTGCTCGGTCCCTGCTCCTGCCAACCTAGCAGTTCGAAAGCACGTCAAAAGTGCAAGTAGATAAATAGGTACCACTCTGGCGGGAAGGTAAATGGCTTTTCCGTGCGCTGTTCTGGTTTGCCAGAAGCGGCTTTGTCATGCTGGCCACATGACCCGGAAGCTGTACGCCGGCTCCCTTGGCCAAAAGAGTGAGATGAGTGCCGCAACCCCAGAGTCGGCCACGGACTCAGGAGTGCTCTGATGGTGTTTCCTGCTTGGCAGGGGGTTGGACTCGATGGCCCTTGTGGTCTCTTCCAACTCTATGATTCTATGACTGGACCTAATGGTCAGGGGTCCCTTTACCTTACTTTTAACTATGGATCTCTCTGGCCACTCTCATCATGAAAAGGAGGACGTGTCCTGGAAAAAGAGGACATGTGGCAACCCTTGTTATTTTCTCTTCTGCAGTTGGTTTACCTACCTTTAAGTTATTTAGCAACTTGGCATACCCTTTATCTTCCCTGACATTTGTGGTTAATTCTTCATACTTGAAACAAAGCTGCAGATTTAAGTGGGCGATACTGCCCATTATGCTTTTGTGTCTCTGCTTGTTAATATTTGAAAGACAAAATTGGCCTTTTACATGAGTCAAGTTCCATCTGGTCTGCAAATGCCACATCGTTCCATCATTCCGTCTTTACCATTTTTTAAAACATAATGGATAAAAGGAAGCATGATGCTGGATATCATGGTAATCTAATCTATGACTGGAAGTAAAGGTTTAATAAGTTTGCACAGAAGCAGGGCAGGTTCTTCACTCAGGTTTCAATACTCCGTCTTCTACCTATGTCCCACTAGGAGCACAAGTAACCAGGTGGTGGTCAGACCTCCACTATTTATCCTGTAGGAACAACAATGCAACAAGACTCAGCACAACCTGTTCTATTGAACACAAAAGCTCTAATTGCATGGATCAGGAGGTGTTTACCTGTGCTTTCACATCCACCCAACCAACAAACAGGAGTCACTGTTGAGCATTACTGTGCGTGACCAGTTATTCTGCTTGATCACAGCACTAAGGATTTGATACACAGCTTTCTTTTCAGGATTGATTTAATAAAGCATCCTCGTTTGGCCGCTTGGACTTGCAGAGCACTAGTGAGCATTTGCAAACCACCCGGCGCAGCCGGCCACAGCAGGGCAGCCCAACCTCTCAGACCGTGTGGGCCGCAAGAGCACTTCCCCACAGAAACAGCAAGCCAGCCACACACCAAAATAAATCCCCATATTGTGAATTAAAGTGCTCATAATATAGTTAATACCATTTCATGTACAGAACTGAATATACTGTATTTTTCGCTCTATAAGACGCACCTAGTTTTTGGAGGAGGAAAACAAGAAAAAAAATATTCTGAATCTCAGAAGCCAGAACAGCAAGAGGGATCGCTGTGCAGTGAAAGCAGCAATCCTTCTTGCTGTTCTGGCTTCTGGGATAGCTGCGCAGCCTGCATTCGCACCATAAGACGCACACACATTTCCCCTTACTTTTTAGGAGGGAAAAAGTGAGTCTTATAGAGCAAAAAATACAGTATATGATTAAATATATACAATTAATAGAAGGTAAAAATAAAAATATTATAGGCTTCTAGTCAAAATGATTCGAGACTCTTGTGAAGCCAGTAAATAAACACAGAAGACAAGTGTACAGTGGGGGTGGGGGGAGGTGGCTAATGGCCACTTCAACCTTCTCATCACCTCTCCCCCCCCCCATACACAAGGCCCCTTTAGGCTGGTCATTAACTAAGGGCAGCAAGAGATCCTTAGAGTTGGAAGGGGACCCGCTAGGGTCATCTAGCCCAACCCACTGCACTCGCTGACAGGTAGCTGCCACCCACAAGTCCACCTGCCGGGGGTGCCAACTTAAATAAAATATTGGAGGGGGGCAGGTAACACCCACCACATATAATCAATCATATGATGTGGCGCATGCACACCTTTTGAATGGCAATGGCCATCATCTTTGAGGGGACCTGGTCCCTCAAATATTTTAGGGGGGGCGAAGACCCCTCAGGCCCTAGGAGTTGGCTCCCATGCCATCTGCTGAACAGGGCAGCTAGCAGCACAGCCTCCATGCCAAGGGCAGCCCACCAGCCCTATGGAGAGCCTCACCAAATCCTCCCCCCCCCCGCCTGCCTACCATGCACCATGTCTCTGCTGGGGGCCAGGCTGCACTTGCGAGAACTGATGGCCTTCCCACTGCTCTCTAAGGCTTCTCCTCTCCAGGGTGTTTCCCAGTCGCCAACTGCTTCTGAGCACAACCATTCTCCGCTCTGCTCTTTTCATTTCACTCCGTGTCCTGGGTTACCAGGGGAGAAGGTAGCTGGTTGCAGCACAAGGGGGAGACCCCCTGGCTTCTTCTCCAGCCTTTGTTTCCCCCCCTCCTCTCCAACTTTCGCTTCAGCCCTGGAGTCTGAACTGCTCTCTGCCACAGCTTCTTCCTGCTCACTAAACCTTACCTCCTCTGCTTCCAACACCTCCTCCTTCCGGTCTGTTCCCTCTCATGAGCACCCTTTTAATGTGCTTAATGAGAGCTTCTTCTTTTTCCAGAATCTCCTAGTGCTTTGTGAAAACAGAACCGTCAATTGTTTCCTCACTTGCTTTGTAACTCTCTTTGCAAAATTTATGACGGCCAGCAGATCTCTCTTATCTCTCCAGGGCTGAAACAGCAAGAGTGAAGGGGAATGGGGAACAGTTCTTTCTTTTTACTGGTTTTAAATCTTAAACAAGGATGATTCATTAGGGAAGCTTTTTGTCTCTTCCTTGAGCCCCCTGGCATGCCATGTACATCTATATATCTTCTTGAACCCAAGAGTGTCGGTCATGCCACCAAGCAACTTCAAATTATCCAAAAGAGAAGTGTGTTTGGGACACACTTGGTTTGGGAATATCAGTCCTCTCTGGGTCCATTAGTGCTAGAGCATCATATTCTTTTCTCTTCCTGCCCCACTCAGTTCTCCCTCAAAATAGTTTCTTTTGCAGGCAGGGGGAGGGATTTCAAAGCTATCCAGCCCAATGCTGCCAGACCTATTTATTTGGACTTTAGCAGGCTTTGTCCACACAGAAGAGCTGCAATGCCTCACAATTTCATCCACTTCTGTAAAGGGATGGGTAGTTATAAGTATTAAAAATAATCCCGTAACAGTGAATGGGGAAGCACAAAGTTTCAGTTTTTTGAACTGGGATTTAGATTCAGACCCCGAGTTGAATCAGATAGCCTTTAACTGGGTTCAGAATGAATCAACCTTTTTTTGAAGCACCAAATCAGAATCTGAACCAAATATTGTATTCAGTTTTTCTCCCTCTCATAACAATATTGTAGACATCCAACGAAGCTGAAGATTAGGGACAGACAAAAGAAAGTACATCATATATTTCGGGACTCTCTTTTTCTTTCTTCTTTTGTTTATTATTAAGAACACTTGTTGTTTTAGTTCTCCTGGCTGTTAGTATGATCAATTTATTATTTTATTGTATATGTTGCGCTCTGATTTTATGTACGCTGCTTTAGGACTGTTGTTACAATGAAGGTAAAGGTAGCCCTGCCCGTACGGGCCAGTCGTGTCCGACTCTAGGGTTGTGCACTCATCTCGCTCAAGAGGCCGTGAGCCGGCGCCATCCAAAGACACTTCTGGGTCACGTGGCCAGCGTGATGAAGCTGCTCTGGCGAGCCAGCACCAGTGCCGCACACGGAAACGCCATTTACCTTCCCGCTATAAAGCGGTACCTATTTATCTACTTGCACTTAGGGGTGCTTTCGAACTGCTAGGTGGGCAGGAGCTGGGACCGAACGACGGGAGCTCACCCCGTCGCGGGGCTTCGAACCGCTGACCATGCGATCGGCAAGTCCTAGGCACTGAGGCTTTACCCACAGCGCCACCCGCGTCCCGTTACAATGAAGAGTGAGTACCGTAATAAATATTTTAAGTTAAATAATTAAAAAATACAGATGGAAATTAATTGCTTCCTTTCCTTACCACACTGTACTTAAAACTTCAACAAGGCCGCTGGGTTCTAGACCAGTTGCCTTGAATGGCAGCCCAGATGAATAGGCAGCCCCTTTCTGCATGCTGGAGCATCACCAAAAAAGATCAACCCCTTGAACTGGGTTTCATCTATATCAATATATGTCTTTCTCTTTATACATGACAGTGGCAATCTCCCTTCCAATAAGCTGCAGCTTAGTTTCCAATTAAGTGTTGTTTTCCTGAAGTATTCTGCCCTTATTCACTCAGACATTGGTAAGATCTTTGTAGGCTGCAGGGACAAGGCTCCATTGCTACGGCTATATATAACCAGTTTTGTGTTGAACCTTTTCACTAAGTTTTTTAAATCACAGAACAGTTTTGTGTCAAACAATGCAGCTGTTGCACACAAAAACTATATATATCTACAGGCCCACTTCAGGATGCCCAAGAAATATCCCTCATACACTTTTTATCAACTGCTGAATCAGGCAAAGCATTTGTACTCCCACACATTAGTGTATCCTTTCAGAACAAGCTTTTAAAATTACAAGGAAATGTACACATATACACCTTTAACAGTTGTTCAAATGGAGCCTATTTTCATTCTCACAAGCAACTATCCAAAAATCCACCAGCTATCCTCATTCCAAGTGATTTTAAAATGTATGTCATTAACGTCACACTGTACACAATTTAGCCTGCAATCCTAATCCCATTTTCCTGGGAGTAAGTCCTATTGACTCATGAATATTGGCAAACAGGCATCTCTTTAGACTTTAATAACCTGAAAGCCAATTTTAGATGCCTGTGCAAGGTCAGCTGTTTTCCTGGAATGGAATGGAGATACAGCCCACTTACCCTTGGAAATGAGCCACAGTGGAGCTCAAGTTTGATGAGTCAAGAAAGACCCCAGCTTCTTGTTGCTCAATTGCTTTTACGTAATTCTCCAGTGGCAGTGTCAAAAAGCTTTTTTGAACTACAGGGAATAAAGATTTACATTTGGATCGGCTACCCTGTGGATCCTGCCACCTGAGGCAGTTGCCTCACTTTGCCTCATGGGGGCCGGCCCTGGCCTTAACATTTTCATCCTCAAAAAGAGAGGCGGATCACTTTTACCACATCTTGATTCCAGAGGGGTAGGGCAACAAGTTCCATAGAAGACCCACGCTGCCTGTGGTGTCTTTCTGCATGTCAGATATTTAAAACTGAAATTCATTTCCAGGGTCCCTTTGAGGAATGCGCTGGGGTCTCTCTCCCACCCCCATAGGGAGCCCAAACCCCCAGCAAAGACCCCTTTAGCTCTGGCCCTTCTGCTCATGCCAAAAGCCTTGTCACTCTGGCAAGGCCCGAACTTTCAAGGCTCCCTGGAGAGGAGGAGCATGGGCACCTCAACAAGTTCCAAGTGGAAACACACCTTGGCCCAGGCCCCAGCCTGCTCCCCCCCGGGGGGGGGGCAGAGACCGAATATACTTTCCCCATGCAGTTTGTAGAGAAACGCTGTGCAGCAGAGCAGATGCTTCTTTTATTCCATGCGCCCAGGCTGCGAGCCTGCAAGAGTACCGGGTACTTGTGTTTGGCAGAAGTGCCAATGGCCGTAGGGGAGTGCCTGGTCTTGGTTGGCAGAGAACTTGCCTGCAAGTGTCTTCAGGGTGTCTGGGACACCGCTCTGTGCAGCTGAGGGTGGGGGGAAGGGCGCCAGAGCACTGCACTTTAGACATGGTCTTCGCGTACGACAAAAGGTGGTGTTGGGCAACATACAGAACCACAGGTTGCCCACGCCTGGGTCAAAACAGTGTTGTGTGGTTTTAATAAAAACTGTGATTCACTAGACCACTCCCTCTCTCTCTACACACACCATGAAAAGATTCAGGGGCAGCACTTTCTTGGGGGTTTGGCTTCTTTTGAAGGGAATGGTCATTGGAGACATTTGGTGGTTCTGCAACGTTTAGGTTGATTTATAGTCATACAAATTTGAGCACAGATGGACACAAACAGCAGAGCACTCCTGTAAGCCACAACTTTGTTGCCTTGCAGCAGATCTCTCAAGACACCCCCAGGATCCTTTCAGTTTACTCCCTGCACCCCTCCCCTTTCTCTTCTCCATTTCTGTTCCAAATCTTGCCTTCCCCCTTTGCTGCTTTTCCCCGCACGACCTCAGTACCTGCCCTATGCTGTGCGGCAGGAGATGCGGGTAGGGATGGAGGAATGTCTCATCTGAAATGGTCCTTCCAGCCCAGGGGCATCTCCAGCTATTCCAAAGCCTTTGGGGACCCTTTACCTGTCATTTCCCTTACATTGCCTCTCAAATACTATAATCTAATAATAAAATGTTGTCACAGTTCAGAAGCAACTATCACGGTAGGTCAAATCCAGCGACCATCTATCGCGACCTGAGGCTGTGCAGAGAGGGCTCGGGAGCAGCCCCGATTCCCCCCTCTCTCCTGTTATCGCCAGCCTGGGGCTTCGGGGCCCAGCCCTGCCGGGCAGATGCCGGGAGCGGGCCTGCCCTCGCCTTTCCTCGCCGGCCGCCAGGCGCCCGCTGCGCCCCGGAGCGAGGGCCCTTCGCAGCGCGCAGCCCGGCCGCCCAGAACATGGCTGCCCGGAGGGGGAAGGGGCTGGCGTCGCCTTGCGGAGCGGCCCCTCGGCGCCCACCACCCAGGCGCCAACGCCAACGCCGCCGCCCTCCCGCCAAGAAAGTCCGGCCCGCGCCGGGTCCCCCAGGCGGAAGGCTCGCCTGGCCCGGGAGCCCCATCGGCGGCGGCCCTCTTGGCGCGCCTCCTGCCCGCCCGGTGCCTGCTCCCCGCGCGCCCAGGGCGCCGTCGGTTGCGGCTGCGCGCAACAAGCGGCGGGAGGGGACGGCGGCGGCGGCGGCGGCGGGGGAGGGTTTAAAGCCCGGCGGAGGCGGAGGCGATGCCTGCGAGCGGGGAAGGCGAGTCAGCTGAGGAGCGGGGCCAGCGAGCGCGGGCAGCAGCGGCAGCAGGAGGAGAAGGCGGCGGCGGCGCGCAGCCCGGAGTTGCCGGAGGACGGACGCCTGGAGGGCAGCTCGCCGGCCTCGGCCGCAGGTTGGCTGCCCTTCTCCCGCCCCCGGGGGGGGCGCTTCATTCCAGGGCGACGATGCCCCCCCCCCCCCGCTTTCCGTGCATCCCCCTCCCCTTCCTCCCGGAGGAAGAGCTGCCCCTTCCCGTCTCGGCGGGTCCCTCCCTCTCCCTCTTGCCCGGCCGGTCCGAAACTTGCTCGGAGGGCCGCGCCAGGAAGGCGAGCGGGAGCCACGCGGGCGCGCCGAGGGGCTGCCGGGGACAGAGCCCCGACCGGGTCCTTGCTGGTGAGCGGGCGGGCGGGCGGCGGGCAGAGCCGCGGAAGGGGCCGCGCGGTGGCGGCGGCGGAGAGGCGGGCGCGCAGCGGCCCCTCTGCCTAAGAAAGGCGAGGAAGTTTCTGCCCGTCCCGGGAGCGGAGAAGTCCCGCTCGCCCCTCCGCCGCAGCTGCGGATCCGGGCCGCGCGGGCTCGGGAGGAGGCGCTGGCGACTTTCCGGCGAGTTGGCGAAGCGCGCTCCGGGTGGCTGGCCCGCCGCGTCCCTCCGGGCAACTTGGCGCGCGGGGGGAGAAGCGGCGCACAAAGCGCGCGGCCGGGGGATGCGGCGCCGGGGCTTTCGGGTCGCTTTCGCCTTCTTTTTCCCTTCCTTCCTTCCTTTCTTTTCTCCTTTCGAGGCGGGCGAGACTTCTCCGGAGCCTCGGTGCCCTTTCCACATTGCATCATAAAACCAGGGTGGAGCCCGCTCGCCCGCCCGCTCCTCCTCCTCCTCCTCCGCCGCCGCCGCCTCCCCTTCTGCGAGTAACCCCAGCGGAGGGGCTTGCCCGGCTCTCCCAATCGCGCTCTGCCCTTGGTGCGGCTCGGGGGCCGCGGTTGTCCCGGGGAAGCGCCCGAGAGGAGGCTCCTTTGGCAGAGGCGGAAGAGAGCTCGGGCTCTCCTCGTCCGGTAAGAAACGAGGCTCCCGGCTGCGGGCGAGAGACCGAGCGGGGAAGGCGCCGGCTTCGGGGCTGCGCCGACGGAGTTTTGCCAGCCACGTTGTGGCCGCTCTGTTGCGACGACTGTCTGTTGGCGACGATTGCGCATGTGGCACTGGGTATTTCGGGCAAAAAGGATTCCCCAAACTTTTTGTTTCCCTTCGCCGCCTTTTCCGAAGGGTGGCTAGCCAGAGCAGTGGTGGAGGTCGCAGAATTATGGTGCATCTTTTTAGAAACGCCCCCCCCCCAAGGGAGGTTCTTGGCATGAATGCAAGGGTGAAAAGTGCTTGGTTTCCCTGCACAATGCAGGGCCATCAACTGGCCTTAAATTATGTAAGGCACTTCTGAAGGTTACTGCTGCTTATTACTGTTTTGTAGGCGCTGCTTGCAGAAAGATATCCCAATCCTTTGGCAGCTGTTGCTTCCCTCTTCATCTGTTTTGATGATGGTATCCATGGGGGTGTACTCGGAGCATCATCTTACAAATCCCCCCCACTTGTCTATTTGTTGAACATTACCTGCTTTGGCAGAGGGAAAATGTTGCTTCCTTTTGCGCCCTTGCATCGGTGTGCAGTTGGTACAGCAACTGTTTTACATTAGCACAGTTTCCAAACTCATTTTATAAACCCCTGTCTTGGCATCTTATTGGACCACTTAAACTTCTCATTCTACTAACCAAAAGTACCTTTGCAACTTATTATATTGATTGTGATCTTGTTGTCCAGTGTGGTGGGTGCAAATGTTTTCTGAGCAAACGTCAGGCGTAATCTTTGTAAGCTTTAGCCTTGGGTTGGGTTCAGCAGTCATCTTATTTTTGTACTTGGATTTGAGGGTTTGCAAGTGATGAAAATCCCATCTTGCACAGGGATGTGAAAAGCAAAGCATTCTTTCCCATTGTCATCAAAACCAGCGCTGCATTATGAGAACCATGGAGCCTGGCCTAGGGGCTTGTTAACCTTTGGATAATTCAGTCCTCCATCATCACATTGAGGAAAATAAGTGCAGCCTTTCCACAGGCCACAGTTTAAAAACCTCTGCCATAGTTGATGCAATTTCTATTTCCATTGTATGTGTTTCTCTTTCTTGCATACTGGGGCAAGTGACTTGCTGTAAGAGCAAGCTGCAGTAAAGAAGTGTAGTTGAGATCATAGAATCGTAGCATTGTAGAGTCAGGAGGGATCTCTAGGGTCATCTAGTCCAACCCCCTGCAATGCAGGAATCTCAACTAAGGCATCCCTGACAGATGGCTTAAATACAGATGGCCTCTGCTTAAATACCTCCAAGGTAGCATCTAGCCAAAGTGAACGTGGCAAATCTACATATTAAACTTGTGTAGATCATTTAGAAGCAGTTGTTTCTGAATAAACTATTAGGTTAAATGGGGCTTTCTCCACGAATGTGTACATAGCCTTAGGCCCCCCTTACTAATTTCAGCAGAGCTTAACAAATGCTTAACTCTTTTCCCTCCTTTCTTGCACAAAATCATTAGGACTTTAAAATATTTTTCTGTGGTTGGATTGTCCTCTTGCCTATCTTTCTGATGTTGAATCATTGGCGGATTTGGAGCTTTACATGATGTTTTAAGGCATAATAATATCAGAATGCTGATGCAGCAGTTGGATGTCCTTGCCCATCCAGCTTCAGAATGGTCTGTTTCTTGATTGCTTAGGTTGGGAAATGTCAGTTGGTGTCTAACTGCAGCAGTGAGTAAAGACTGGTAGTACCAGTTTCCAAACTTTCTAACTTCAAGGAAGGTTTTCTGGTCTGCTATGGAATCCCCGAGTGTTGCAGAGGATTCTGGGAAGTAATCTAGGGATATCCTATTCATGGAGATGATCCGGTAGACATTGTTTAAACATTTGATGCCACACTAGATGGTGTACAAACACCCCACAGATTTCCAATCCCCTTAATTTCATACGGTTGGAGTGCCACTGAGAAGAAAGAAGGAACTTTGCATAATTAAGAAAGTCTCTGAGGCTCCCTTGTGCTGTGCATCAGTGGTCCCAGTCCTGAAAAATGGGAAAATAGGGGTCTGTGTAAATCTTTAAAGCAGTTGGAGAAAAACATGTACTCCCAAAACTAGAGAGTCTCCTTCCAAAAGTGACAGGATTCCAAATTTTAGTTTTCCAAATTGCCGCAGTTACTGAGAAACTCAATTGACTGTAGTCTCCTTTTGGAAGATTCTTTTTTCAGCTTTTGGATGCTTGGAATTATGAGTGTTTATAAGATGTTCTAAAGGAAGAAGACAAAACAGTTTAAACACAAAAGGAACCTCTGCCTTCATGGACCACATTCAAATGCATATCCCATTATAGCAAAGTACTGGCCGTCGCCTACCTGCCTTCTAAATGGAAAAGGTTTGGACCAACTATCATCATGACAGCAAGTATTCTAATGAAAGTGGCCTCAGATCAGGATGGTGTAACTTATCAGTGTGCTGGAGATTACTACTAAGTCCTTTGCTGACAGCAGACTGTGAGTGAACTGGAAAATCTAATAACAAAAAGCAACTGTATTGTTGTTCCATGGGGCGGGAGAAGTGATGGAAAAACTGGCCTTCTAGACATTAGACTGCAGCTCCCATTGTCCCTGACCGTTCGCCATGGGAGCTGGAGCTCTGACAACCTCTGAGGAGCTGCAGATTCCTTAGGCCTGGTTCATGCACAAGATATATGGGTTTTATCTGCTACACGCTTATTACAAAATGGTCTGTCTGATTCCTGCAGGCCAGAAACCACTGTCCCTGACCTTAACTTATCATGGTTTGTGCAGAGTGAAACAAACCACAATTCCTGGTTTGCGTGCAATGCTAAACCAGGGTTTGTGGCTTCTTAGCTCCCAAATGGAGTGAGCAGGAGTGAAGCAAGTGTGATTGATTTGTGCACGTTAATCCATGTTGTATGGCATAACCTGGCATGTGAATGCGACCACTCTAATGCGGAACTGGATTTGCTACTTGCTCATGTTTATACCTTGATAAACAGATTTCTTGACGCAGATGGTGGCAACTGAATGGGAGTGTCTTATAAGAGAAGAAATGGTTGCACTTCAAAGACAATGAGATATGGCTTATCTCCACATCTACATAAATAGCATAAAAGCTGAGGATATCCGAATGGCAGTAGTTTTGGTTAGGAAAAAGATGAATTTATTAGTTGCTTTTTGGAGTGACTTACAAAAAAATGAACATTGAAAGCAATGATAAAACAACGTAAAATACACAGTAATAGTTAAAATAGGGTTACCAGATTTTTTTCAATGAATCCGGGAACACTTTTCAACTTCAATTGATTTTGCATGGGGACTGATTTGTAAATCTGGGGACTGTCCCCGGGAAACGGGGATGTTTGGTAACTTAATTTAAAAACGTGGGTGGCGCTGTGGTCCTAAACCACAGAGCCTAGGGCTTGCTGATCAGAAGGTTGGCGGTTCGATTCCCCATGACGGGGTGAGCTCCTGTTGCTCACTCCCAGCTCCTGCCCACCTAGCAGTTCAAAAGCACGTCAAAATGCAAGTAGATAAATAGGGACCGCTCCAGTGGGAAGGTAAATGGCGTTTCCATGCGCTGCTCTGGTTTCTCCAGAAGTGGCTTAGTCATGCTGGCCACATGACCCGGAAAAACTATCTGCGGACAAACGTCGGCTCCCTCGGCCAGTAAAGCGAGATGAGTGCCGCAACCCCAGAGTCGTCCGCGACTGGACTTAACTGTCAGGGGTCCTTTACCTTTACCAACTGTGCCCGCCCTGTGAAAAGATTATTTTTAAAAACGTAATAAGCAAAAATATATTATTTTTTGGCTGTGATTTTTTAAATGTGTTTTTTCTCAAAGGGGAATCCCGAAGCTATCAGAATTGCTTCAGATTGAATAAATAGAGCAGTGCTTAATAAACCCCCTCCTTTCCTCCCAGCTGCTTACTTTGGTTCATATCTCGATCTCTATCTGTAGCTCAGAGCTTAACTGTGCAAGTGGCAAAACCATAGTTCTATTCAGGAGAGAGTTCTAGGTTGAGTATTGAGGTCTTAAAGACAATGAGGTGTCTAGCAGAGGCAGGGAGCCTCTGAAATGCAGGCCTGGTGAGGTGTGCCTGCCCCACCCAATAGGCCCACAAGGTCAAGCCAGCCCCACCTGGCTTCCACCTGATGTCCTATAGAGGATGTCAGCTGTGGGGCAGGTAAAGGGGGAGCTTGGGCAAAAGGACTCTGGAGGCACTGCCAATCCTGCCCTGCTCCCAAGTTGGGAACAGGGCCGGATTTAGGTTTGATGAGGTCCTAAGCTACTGAAGGTGATGGGGCCCTTCATATAGCAGGTGGGGGCCATTTCTTACACCATAGGAGCCTACACAACACACAACACTGTTGTTGTATGTAGGTTTTCTTTTATTTGTGTTTTTTTATCTTAAATTTTTGAAATGTACATCCAGTTTTTTCCCCTTTACATTTTTTGGGGGCCCCCAAGAGAGTGGGGCCCTAAGCTATAGCTTGTTTAGCTTATACATAAATCTGACACTGGTTGGGAAGCAGCTGCAAAGGCTCCCTTGTTTTTGATAGCTGTTCTCCAACTTAGACTGGGAGATAGGGGTTGGGGCGCCCCATCTTGTATTACATTTCCTGATTTCTAGGACACTTCAATAGGACTAATATGTTCAACATAATATCAGCAGAATTGGGAAAGGCTGTCAAAAAGCTCTGCCCCTTGGAGCCCATCAGCCTTTTTCAGAAGGCTATTCTAGAGTCTTGTATTGAAAATGAAAGGAATCATTGCTGTGGCTCAGGGAAAGTATTTTGTGGCATTTCCCCCCCTTCTCCCCATCCCCAGTAGGCTCTTCATCAACCTGTGTGAGCGGTCCATCCTTTCTTTTTCCCTCCCTCCCATATTTATGTTGTTATTTTAAGGGTAGAACTAAAAACAATATCTGAAAGCCCAAGACATCCGGTCAAGATGTCTTGCATGTGTACTTGTTTTTAATATTGAATTTTTCCTCCTGGAATGAGAAAGTGACATATGTCAGCCTTTTGCTGCACAGGCTGCAGTTGAGATACTTAAGTACCTTGCTAAAAATAGTTCATCTATTTTAGACCAAGTGCCCAGTTAGGAGAGGATAACTTGTGGCTCGCCAGCCAGTAATCTGAAGGCACAGGCTGGTATTAAACAGAATGGAAACAAACATTTTATTGTAATTATGCCTCTGCCAGTTTTAACAATTAGCTCTGATATAAATCAGCTCTCATCTCTTAGAAGTTGCTTTAGCGATCCAGGATTCCTATGCTGCCTCTTTTTAAAAGGGAGTCTTTTTGTATCAGCGCTTCAGTGCATACTTGCTTGCTTTCAGTTTTAAAAAGAAATTAATTTATAGTTTTACAATCTGTTCCCCAACCAATAACAAAAGAGGAATTAAAACAGAGTGAAACAGGGGACCAGAAACAGTTCACGCAGAGGCAGGAAGATAATGATGATAAATCAATAGAGCGGAGCCTTGCCTCAGAGATATCTCTGCAAGTCCCTCTACAGGTGAGCATATGTTCGAGGTGATCCTCTCACCTGTTTGGTTCTGTTGCATATTGGAGGCCAAACAATGTGGAACCCATCCAAATCAATCTTGTGTTTTCAGTAATGTGGAACTAAAAAACCTGCTTTTTTAAAAAGAAGTTCTCCATCAATTAATAAGAAAATAAATTGCATTCAAAAGTTATCAAAGGGCAGAGAGAATTTTGATGAAATTCTTATGGGTTGTTGAGCTGCTGCTTCTTCTTCTTCTTCTTCTTCTTCTTCTTCTTCTTCTTCTTCTTCT
>JAXCMG010000073.1:3401360-3469224 GCA_034642415.1 Podarcis siculus | reverse complement strand
TTTAAAAGCGCCCTGGGACAGCGGAGAAGTCCTCCGCTGTCCCGGGGTTTTTGTAAAATGCTGCTCCGAAGCCTGGCAGCGGGAGGAGGTCTCTCCGCCCCGCCGCCCGGCTTCGGAGCAGCCTTCCGAAGCCTGGCGGCGCCCCGCCGCCAGGCATCGGAGGAGGTCCGAGGACAGTGGGGAAGACGCGCTGTGCTTCCCCTCTGTCCCGGAGATTTCCCTATGGGCTTTCGTCTTGCGAAGGAAGCCCATAGGGAAATTCGTTTAGCGAAGCGCCTCCAAAACGGAAAACCCTTTCGTCTAGGTGGCTTCCAACAAAGTATTAAAATACAGTGGTCTGTTAAACCTTAAAAGCTTCCCTAAACAGGGCTGCCTTCACATCTTCTAAAAGTCTTTTGCCCAATGTGGGGCTCGAATGCACGGCCCTAAGATTAAGACTCTCATGCTTTACCAAGGGAGCTACATGCAGTTTAATTCTATTAATATTTACTTGTTTTACAGTTATTGTCATCCCCCCCCAATGTTTTTAACAGTTCCTGTTTTATCTGTGAACCATCTTAAGTCAGGGGGAAAAGGTGGGATATAGATAGAGGCACTGATTTTTCCCATTGCATCTGTTACCCTGCTTACAGAAAGTAGGCAGAGACTGTGGAACTCTTTGTGCACACCACTCAGTAGTTGTTCTGAGGACGGAAGGTGTGGGCAACACTGTTAGCTGCAGTCCCCTCTAGTGCCCCCCTTGGCTGTATCTTGGACCCGGTGGGTGCTGCGCCTAGTTCTGCCGTGCTGGTGAAACGAATAATAATAATAATAATAATAATTTATTTGTACCCCGCCCATCAAAACATAATTCAAAATCCTTTTGAATTATGGTGCTGGAGGAGACTCTTGAGAGTCCCATGGACTGCAAGAAGATCAAACCTATCCATTCTGAAGGAAATCAGCCCTGAGTGCTCACTGGAAGGACAGATCCTGAAGCTGAGGCTCCAAGACTTTGGCCACCTCATGAGAAGAGAGGACTCCCTGGAAAAGACCCTGATGTTGGGAAAGATTGAGGGCACAAGGAGAAGAGGACGACAGAGGATGAGATGGTGGGACAGTGTTCTCGAAGCTACCAGCATGAGTTTGACCAAACTGCGGGAGGCAGTGGAAGACAGGAATGCCTGGTGTGCTCTGGTCCAGGGGGTCACGAAGAGTCGGACACGACTAAACGACTAAGCAACAACAACCCCGCCCATCTGGCTTCCCCAGCCACTCTGGGCGGCTTCCAACAAAGATTAAAAATACATTAAAATGTCCCACATTAAAAACTTCTCAGAACAGAGCTGCCTTCAGATGTCTTCTAAATGTCAGGTGGTGTTTATCTCTTTGACATCTGATGGGAGGGCATTCTACAGGGCAGGCGCCACTACCGAGAAGGCCCTCTGCCTGGTTCCCTGTAGCTTTACTTCTCGCAATGAGGGAACTGCCAGAAGGCCCTCAGTGCTGGACCTCAGTGTCCGGGCAGAACGATGGGGGTGGAGATACTCCTTCAGGTATACTGGACCAAGGCTGTTTAGGGCTTTCAAGGTCAGCACGAACACTTTGAATTGTGCTCGGAAACGTACTGGGAGCCAAGGTAGGGCTTTCAAGACCGGTGTTATATAGTCTTGGCGACCGCTCCCAGTCAATAGTCTATCTGCCGCATTCTGGATTAGTTGTAGTTTCCGGGTCACCTTCAAAGGTAGCCCCACGTAGAGCGCATTGCAGTGGTCCAAGCGGGAGATAACTAGAGCATGCACCACGAAGGAGTTGTGGGCCTGATAGGCGCTTTGACAGTGGGAGATGGGGAAGGTTGAATTCTGCTGCATCACAGGCCCGGCAACCAGTGGCCAACCAGATGCCCACGGGAAGCCCACGCGGCCCTCCTGCTATTGTTCCCCAGCACCTGGCTTTCAGAAGTCTGCCTCCTCTGATGCTGGAGGTTGCCTGCAGTTGTCATAACTACCAGCAAGCCACGATGGTCCTCTATCATCCATTGATATATCTAGGTCTCCTGGAAAGCAGTCCATTTTGGTGACCATCTCTGGATCTTTGTGAGAATAAATTCCATAGTTCCATAGAGGAACAAACTTATCTGTATGCACTTTCTCCACAACATGCATTATTGTATACACGTCTCACTGGGGCTGGATTCTAGACACATCAAAGAAGCGTTTCAGTTTAAAGCAATGTAAGTTTAAACAAGGAAAACAGTTAGAGAAAAATGGGACTCCACTTCGCCATCTGGTGGCACAATGTTGTATCGCACATATGGTGCATATAAATCACTTTTTTTTTACCAGTCTAGCTGAGTCCCAAGATAGAAAAGCTAGGAACCAAATGGCTCCTGGGACCTGGGTTTTGGGCGCTAAAACAATTGTCTAGTCGCCATTGGGGTGTGTGCACTTTTTATATATTATTTTGATAAGCATGAAGTAATACACAATTCTCATAAGTGACACATTGTTAATATCACATTTTTAACAGAAATTGTTAATACAGTGGTACCTTCGGGTTACAGACGCTTCAGGTTACAGACTCCGCTAACCCAGAAATAGTACTTCAGGTTAAGAACTTTGCATCAGGATGAGAACAGAAATCGTGCGGTGGCGGCGGGAGGTGGTTCTTCAGGTTAAGAACAGTTTCAGGTTAAGAACAGACCTCCGGAACAAATTAAGTTCTTAACCCGAGGTACCATTTACATGTTTAATTTGGTGTTTATAATAAAAATATTGGTACCATCAGTTTTCAAAACACTCTACTCTTTATTGTCAAACTCCTTAACATATTTTCTATCTTTTTCAGCCGGGGGCCGGTCCACTGACCCTCAGACCTTGTGGGGGACCGGACTATATTTTGAAGAAAAAAATGAACGAGTTCCTATGCCCCACAAATAACTCAGAGGTGCATTTTAAATAAAAGGACACTTTCTACTCATGTAAAAACACGCTGATTCCCAGACCGTCCGCAGGCTGGATCTGGTCCCCGGGCCTTAGTTTGCCTACCCATGCCTTAGCATATACTTCGAGGCTTCAAAGCACATACATTTCAGTAATCCTTGAATGTCAGCCAAGCACAAAAAATGGCACCCAGACTTTTTGAGGTGCTCGCAAGTGGAGAATCTTTAGGCTCAAAATGCCCCTGGCGCCCTGCTAATTTTGAACTCTGCCCCTCACAATAGCTAATGATGAACCCTAGTAGGGACCACAGCTTGCTTGCTTGCTTTATTTATTTATTTATTACACCGCTAAATTACATGGAGCATTTAATCAATTAAATTAAAGCATTCGTGACTAAATCGGCAGTAATTAATTCCTTTTTAGCAGTAAGGTTTAGACAAGTAGCGTAGCTGTTGCAGTAAAGCGATTTTTCGGGGGGGGGGTGCCGATGTAGTTCCTTGCCAGGGGCGCATGGGACCCTGTGTTCCTCTGTCTGTGTTGCATGCCTGCTCTCCTTCCAGCAGAACTCTTGGCCCTGGATATGAGGAGCTGCCTTGCACTGAGTTGAGAGCATTGGTGGAACAGCCAAGTACGGCCTCCTTTGGCAGCAACAACACTCCAGAGTCTTGAGCACAGGCTGTTCTGCAACTTGAGATCTTTAACAGGAAACGTCACGGATTGAACCTGGGATTTTCTGTTGACAAAACTTGTGCTTTATCGTTGCGCCATGAGCCTTTCCCTCAACCACGCATGGCAAATGGCCTTGCCTTCTCCACAGTCACTGGGAAATATCTGCTACTTTCTCCCCCTTTTGGCCAGTGACATGGGGTGGTTTATCTGCAGCCCGAAATAGATCTGATCCAGCATGTTGGACATAATGACTCGTAAAAGTTTTGTTTAACAAACACGAGCCATTACTTGCTGTATAAATATCTCAGAAGTTTTCTGGTAGCCCAAAGTAGGAGGAATGAAACATTTGGTAAAGGGGAAACACTCAAAATGTACTTAGCAGGGTTTAAATGTTTATATTCAAATTCAAAGCTGTACTTGGAAATTATTTTTATTGACTTACCTGTATTGACATACAGTGTAAGTCTACAATAGTTGCACATATGCAATAACAGACAGATCTCTGCTCCTAGGAATTTTTGATCTGTAGTTGTCGGTCAGGGAAGCATAGTGAAGGAGGGAAAGGCATGCCTAGCAAAGGGACTTAAATTTGGTTATCGTTGGAAATGGGAATTAAGCATTGAAAAAAGGAGTGGAGAGACTTGAAATGCATTCACATGCTCAGTAGCATATACGGTAATTCCTTTACACTTAAGGGTGGGTAATGAAGGTTTTGCAGATGTGTAGCATGCTACTTTTAGCACACCTGAAGAGCAGTGTACATAAAAAATTATATGTGCTTCCAAGCGATAGTCACCAGAAAACTTAATACCCACGTTGCATTCTCTAGTCATCCTCGTAGTACAATCTGAGTACTATTGTGCTCTGATTTGTATGAAAGCAATCTGTTTCTGAATTATCTCAGAAAAATAATAATAATAGTGGAAAGATTTCCAGCACACATCGCTTTGTGTTGGACGGGGGAAAGCATTAGAAGAGCAGTATTATCTGACCATACCTCTTGGTCAGCGTTCGAAATTCACCCATCGCCATTGGCTCTCTGCGACTCGGGAGCGCCCCCTTGTGACCAAGTCAGGATTTCCAGTCATGTGGTTTGTGACCAAAATCTCCTTTCCCTGGGCAGGAGAGGGGGTGGGCAGCCTCTTGATGCGCTGTGTCAGAGGGAACATTTTTCATTGTTGTACAATTTGCATAAGTAAGCAAACTCTGAAGAAGGGGTAGAGGGCACTGGGCAGAAAGGGAGATATGGCTGATTTTCACCCCTCCCCTTAAATCTCACACTTTGCAGATAGAAACACATTGCGGTTTGCAAACAAATAGATTGCTTCTCTCTTGCAGGGTGGGGATGGGGATCAGGAAGAGATCCGGCTGATTTTCTTTTTTTTTTTTTAAAGTAATGTTTATTATCTTTTCCAAAAGATACAATGCATATAACAAAGAACAGATAAAACACAAAAAAGAAAGAAAAAAAAAAGAAAAAAAAAGAAAATAATAATAATTCCACCTTTCAAACTTCATTTTCTGTAACATCTTGTCTTGACTTCCCCGCACCTCCCCTTCTTGTATTCCACTTCCACTGTTTTGTCCAGCAACCTTTTAACCTTTGTGTCATAGCCGTATATTACAAATACACTTCTTTATAATCATTTTTACCCATTGTTTCGTTATATTTACTTCAGTTTGATCAATAACCTTTAAAATTGTATACCTTAATCATATATAAAAAAAAAGATAAAAAAGATAAAAAAGCAAAAAATAGTACAAAAACCACAGAAGAGAAGAGAGAAATAATAAAGAGATAGTACTATTCCTAAGGTTGTCCCTGTTTCCCTCCCACGGATTCCCCATTTTGAAAATAGCAATTGGCATAAAAACCTTTTTAACACTGCACAATAAAGCAAGCCCCTTTTGGGCTCCTGTTCCCTCCTTTTCCCTCCCCGGTTTCAACCCCAAACCAAAGGCCAAATCTCTCTTTTAGCCTGGGACCCGTACATCCGAGGCTCTCAAGTCCTTTTCTGTCCCTCTCAGCCGGCTTCTTCGAAAGTCTCTTATATTAAATCCCCAAATTCGGAAAAAAGCTTTCTCATTCCTTTCGGCCGAGACTAGTTGTTCCAGGGTAAGGCTCCAACTCTGTTTCTTAAGTTCATAAATCCCAACTAGTCCAGCTGTCACTCTGGTCAGGCTCAGAATCATCTTAGTAGATCTTCGACTCTCCTTCGTCTTCTGTATCTTTCCGGTCGCCCGCTGTTTAACAAGCTTCTTTGGTTTCTTTTTTTGTCCAGCTTTTGGTTTCTTTTCTTGTCCAGCTGCCCATGTTTTGAACATCAAGCCCTTTTCCCTGTCAGTAGTTACATTTTCTGTTGATTTCGACTTTGTAGGGCTCGTAGCCAATACATGACCTTGCTCGTAGATCTCTCGCAGCTTTCCCACGAGAACGACCAGCTCTTGCAACTCCGCTCGTATTTCCCGACCGATCTCCATTCTTGTAGTGTTCATAGATCCCCTCTAGAGGGATTCTAGTTACTTAGTATTCCTTTCACTTCCAAGCCAAAAGTCAATTTTGTTTGTAACAATCTTCTTTTACTTTAGAACATAATAACCGGCTAGGGTTTGAACTTTCAGTTTTTTTTTTGTTTTTTTTTTGGGCTTTGACAGCTGATTTGACAGCTGTCAAAAATTTCTTGTAAATCCTCAACAGGCTCTTTTTGCGGGTTACTCCCGGTCCGAGAAAAGTAGTACTTAATCCAAACACGTAAATTCTTGCCCTCCAGCACAATATTTTAGTCTCTTTAGACCCGTGGAATTAATATGTCACCGAAAGATAGCAAACAGCTCTTCTCACAACCTTAGTTGGCAGATCCTTGCTGTCAAACTGTTTACAATAGGGGGAAATGGACCTCCTCTTTTCATCTCCCCCGCTCGTGCCAAATCCAAAATAAGGTAATTTAAATTCAGTTCCGATTACTCACGGGTTGTTGATTTTGGGTCCAAATTTTAAAAGGAAGAAGTCAGCGCTCTCCAGCAAATGGCATGCGGCTTCACTCGGCAGGGGAAGCACACAACTCACAGCACCACACCGCTCCCCGGCACCCGTTCCGTAGCCTTTAAAAAGGCTCTTCGCGAGTCGGGAGGGCGCTTAAAGGTGCCCGCCGAGTCACCACGTCCACGGGCATTCGCGCCCGTGGTTTTTAAGGGTCTCCGTGTCGCCGGCACGGCAAAACCCAGCCCCTACCGAGCCGATCCCCTCCGGAGCTCGGAGGGAATCCGCCATTAGCTGATCGCGCTAACCCGGAAGTCTCGAGATCCGGCTGATTTTCACCCCTTTCCTTCAGTTTTTCTGTGAGACACGTTGAGGTTTGCAAAGAAACACAAGCTGCAAACTGTTAAATCAATTTATTGCTTGTGGGGCTTCTTCTCAAAAGTGAAATGGCTCTGGCAGTAAAGAAGTTCCACTTTTTTTTGCTTTGCCTCTCATTTCTTCTCATAATAATATGTTTTCTGGCTTGCTTGGAAGAATAAAGGTTTCTCCCATTTATTTGGATGTTGCTGTATCGTTTTTTTCTAGGAATGGAGGTTGAGTGAGTGAGATGTGCTGGATGTGTGTGGTCTGTTTTTTCAACCCTTTCTGCAGCACGAGACACAGCATCTTTCTAGACCTTCTTGGAGATAAGTTAGCAAAGTCTGCTGATGACACCAAATTGTTCAGGGTAGTTTTTAACTAAAAGAGGCTGTGAGGCACTCCCAAAGGATCTCTCCAAACTGAGTGAATGAGCCGGACAAACGCCGGCTCCCTCGGCTTGAAACCCAGATGAGCACTGTACCCCATAGTCGCCTTTTACTGGACTTAACCATCCAGGGGTCCTTTACCTTTACCTTAGTGGTTAGAGTGTCTGTAGGACTAGAACCTGGAAGACCAGGGTTCAAATCCCCACTCAGCCATGAAGTTCATTGGGTGTTATTGTCCTACACATACCTAAATTTAAGTCCCATTGTGCTCTCTGTATGACGTGTTTTGCTGTGGCTGGCTCAAACTCTCCAAATTGCAAAAACAAAAACCCAAATAAGTTTTCTATGCAAAGTTGTTCACAAATTTATAAAGATACAGGTTTTGGCAAACTACCCCTCTAATTGGGTACAAGAGGTTTTTAGTTTTGCTAGAATGAAACTGCAGTCACATCTCTTATAGACTGCTTTTCCTCTTGATTGCTTCTGTATTTTAAAAGAGCTCCTGTTTTGGGCACAGCATTTATTCCATCTTCAGCTAGAACCCTCACCTTGTCTTCATTTGCTTTGTAATCTTGTTTTTAAAAACTGCGCCTAGACATATAGTTGTGGCGACCATAATTTAGGTTTAAGGTGCCATTTGGCTCCTTGCTTTTATATCTCTGTTTCTAACGCTGCTCTTTGTGTTGGCCTTGAGACGTGGAGAGCAGGATGTCCTCATTGCCTGGCTCAGGGTACCATGCAGTAGTCGTCATATTGTGGCAGTGATGTAATGAGAGAAGCTTGCCAAGTCTAAACAATTTCAAGAATCCCCAGATGTAAATACTGTGCCCTCAAAGATAGTTCAACAGAAATTCCAAGCAAATCGTACTTTGGCATGTCTGGAACCCTACAGAATATTTTTGCAAGGCGAAGAATTCACTGGGGCTGTTTTGCTAAAAGGCTTTTGATCCTATAGATAGGCAAAGTGAACCAACACCTTTGGTTGTATGCAGGCATCTTGGGTGTGGTTTTGGCTCTGAATTTAGGGGTGCAAAGTTAATGAACTTAATTAAGTCTGTGTGCTTTAATCAGCAGATGAATTTGCTAAAGCAGTGTTCCCCAACCTTGGGCCTCCAGCTGTTTTTGGACTACAACTCCCATCATCCCTCGCTAGCAAGACCAGTGGTCAAGGATGATGGGAATTGTAGTCCAAAAACAGCTGGAGGCCCAAGGTTGGGGAACACTGGGCTAAAGTATTAGTTTGAGGGGAGTGAGTGTTGGTGGGGCTGGGGTTTAAGGTCCCTTGAGATTATTTTAGTCTCTGCCCCCTTACTTCAATGGGAAAGGAAAAAGGAAAATGTTAAAGACCATTGCAGAGTCTGCAAGGGTTGGATGAACTAGGATTTTTACCATCCTTCCGAATAGTGCAAACCTGTTGTGCTGCAGGCCTTGGTGAATAAATTCCTGCTCACCTGTCCCTGAACTTCAGCAGCACAATGCTATAGCACAGTTGCCTTCTTGTACCGAATGTTGTGGGTTAGGGCCAGGTATTCAGGAAGGTATTCATCTGGCACCAAATTTGAATGGTACAATGCAGGAAGGGAAGGCAATATACATTCAGGTTGAGGCCACCAATATATTGGTAAATTATCTGAAATTGTGTTGAAATTGTCTGTGTTGGGGTTCAGATGGCAATGCCAGTTTCAGACAGTTTGAGCCGGTGATACGTCATGCCAGCTCAAAAGGCCTGCAGATGGCAAAGCTGCAGGCAGGCAGACGGAGTCTGAGAAGGTTCTGGCACCTTCTCAGGCTCCTTCCGCCTGCCCGAACCTTTGAGGAATTCCCCATACCTCCTGCTCACATGATCTGGAGCGATATGGGGGCTCATTCAGCTGAGGTGCAGGAGGCTTCCCTTAAACAATTCTCCCGCCCACCAACATTTCCTCTGGAAGAAGTGCCCTCTGTTTTTGGCTCCTGGGGGCAGTGAGCACGCTAAGTCCTTGCCAGGCTGTCTCAGGTTGTCCTTTTTCTCTTTATTAGTTTGTGACAGTGGCGTAGCGTGGGGGGTGCAGGGGGGGCCGACCGCACCGGGCGCAACATCTGGGGTTAGGGCAAATCCATGGGTTAGGGGGCGCAAATCCACAGGCTAGGGGGCGCAAATCCATGGGTTAGGGGGCGCAAATTACTTGCCTTGCCCCGGGTGCTGACAACCCACGCTACGCCACTGGTTTGTGAAATTAAGACTTTTGCATACCTGGGGAGTTCCTATCTGTGCTTGGCTATGCTGTGGGAAATTGATCAGGTTCAATATTAGAATAAGTGGGGACCTGTAACAAAACGCTCATGGGTGTCTACAGACAATATGTCTGCAGAAACTCTTAAGTCAGTCTGCCCCATGCAGACCAATGGAAGTCAACAGCATGAAAGGAGAAGAGAAGGAGCCAGCTCTCGCTCTGTTTACAGAATCTTCCCTGCAGATTTACCTGGAGGCAACTCCTACACATGGTTGGCAAATGGCTATTTAAAAGTCTGGATTGTGCAACTTAAACAAGAGTTCTAGCAACTGCCTTTATAATCACTATATAGTAATCACTATGTTATAATCCATATACAGAGGTCACTTTCAGACATTGAGAATTACAGATGCGGTGTGTGTTTGCATGTCACCTTGCACAGTTACTGCTCAAGAAGAAAATGGCAGGATGGTTCTCTTGCACTCACAGGCCATCCCAAACTAGCATAGGCTCAGGGTTACATATTTGTGCTGCTCCCATGGTGCTAAGAAAGGTCTGCCACTTGTTTTCATGTCAGCTCATCATACGCCTGCCTGATGGGTTTGTGACTGAAGCTACAGAAGATGTATGTTGGTCACAGTCGGAGGTCCTTGGCTTGTGCTGTAGAAATAAGCCATGGTGGGTCTCCCCAGGCTTAGGTCCCTTGAGCAAACTCTGGGGCCTGTTTTGCCCACAACTTTTCTGCTTTATGGTGTACTCATTATTTGGGTTGGTGGAGGTTTTTGCTCAAAGGAAGGTGAGGCAAGTCTCTCCCCCCCCCCCCCAAGTTCATTGTGGGTTCTCTGTTGCATCATATCGTGCATCATATTTAATCTGCAGGAACCATGAATGACGTGCAAATTAGATACCCAGAACCTTTGCATAGGCCACTGTGAGTGCTATTTAAAGGAACAGCCTCTGCTTGCTAAGCGCCTTCAATTGTAAAAAAAAAATCTGCAGCCATTGGTGATTTATGGCCAGCTTATTGTTTTCAAAACTTATTCACCCTTGGAAACTGCCTTGACTAAATTTTCATTCTGCTGCTTGGTCATGATTTCCATTTGAAGAGTTCACTGCCTCTTTTTTTTTAAAAGGAAAAGCACAACCCTGATTAATGGAATTGTCACCTTTCAATCTTGGGGTACAAAATTTGACGACAGTCCTGCGTTGTGGATTACTCAGTAGTGATATATGAGCTCTTTCTTGGCAATATTCTGTCAGTGTGGTAACTGACAGGGTCCCTCATTATTTCCTAACTATTAATGCCTCCCCCGCCAAACCCTTTCCCCAGTTCCCATAGATGCCCTACATCCCCTCACCTTCAGCAATACAGTGGTGTATTTTTGGCCACATGTCTCCTTTTGAGTGTCAGGGACGCGGGTGGCGCCGTGGTCTAAACCACTGAGCCTCTTGGGCTTACTGATCAGAAGGTTTGCGGTTCAAATTCCCGCAACGGGGTGAGCTCCCGCTGCTCTGTTCCAGCTCCTGCCAACCTAGCAGTTCGAAAGCACACCAGTGCAAGTAGATAAATGGGTACCGCTCCGGCAGGAAGGTAAACGGCGTTTCCAGGAGCGTCTTAGTCATGCTGGCCACAAGACCCGGAAGCTGTCTGCAGACAAACGCCGGCTCCCTTGGCCTATAGAGAAAGATGAGCGCTGCAGCCCCTTTACCTCCTTTTGAGTAGTTCTGATGGAGGCACATTAGGCAGTTTCAACTTGGAAACTGATTGTGTCTCTCCCACGCTGCTCTCCTCCTTGCCAGATCCATGCTACGTAACCTGGATGACGCTTCCTTTAGTAAATCTGCCTCTAGGGCTAGCCATCGCCCCTTGGCTTTTTTGTCTGAAGGACAACCATATTTTTAGTTTTACCACATTCATGCAGAAAAGCCCTTATCTTGTGGGGGGGGGCTCACTTTAGCATAGAGGTGGGAATTCTGTCATCTTTCCCACGGAAATGATCACAGTTTATTTTGGTGCCTGTCCGATTCAGGACACTTGGCTAGGAAAGGTCAGGAGGCAGATTCACTGAACAAACATCCCTGTTTTTTTTTACAGTGGCAGAACTGTCACGGCTTTCTTCAAAGCATTCTGGGAATCGTAGTTGCTGATAATTCACTTTAATCCCCAGAACCTTTTCATTCTACAGGATAAATAGGCCCAGTTCATCTCTCTCTCTCTCTCTCTCTCTCTCTCTTGAAAGATTAGTAAAGTACCTTTTGGGGAATTTCCATTGTGTTTTATCTTTTTGAGATAATTTAAGTGTAGTAATGCTGAAGGACATGATGTGTTATCTTCAACCTAACAGCAGTAAATAAGGCCACACAACACAGATGCCAAATTCGGGACGTGAGTCTCTGGCCGTGTTGTTTGAGAAGGATAGAAGTTGCAGACAGGAATGGCGCATATGAATGGTCATAGTCATTTTCTCATATCCAAGGCAAAATGATGGTAGGCAGGTACCTGGCTTAGGTTTTTAGGAATACCCAAGGCCAGATTTGGAGATGAAACTAAATAAGGCGATCTGTATGAAAGCAGCCACAGCTGGCATTGGGAACCTTAAATATGGGGAAGGGCCACCATACCTTGGGAGCGGAAAGTCGCAGGTTCAATCCCTGGTGGCCTCTCCAGGCAGGTCTGGGAGAGACGTGTGCCTGAAACCCTGGAGAACCACTACCTGCCTGAGCAGACACTACTGAGCCGGGTGGGCCAATGGCCTGACTCTGTGAGGCTGCTTCCTGTCTTGCTAATTTCCTGACACTTCCTCTGAGAAGGTTGCCCTATGACAATAAACTCTTTGCAATTGCACAATGTGGGCTTAGCATCGTGTTCTGTTGGAATGTACTAGCATTATCTTTTGGTGTGCATTTTTATTTCTTTATTATGTCTATCTCCCGGCTTTTCCTTGGAGGAGCTCAGTATGATCTCATAGGTTAGTCATTTCCATTTCATTTCAAGAAATGGAAGAGGTTGGGCAGAAAGGGAGCACGGGCGGAAGCACCTTGACTTTCCCATGGTCATTGCAAACCGGCGGTTAGAGCCAAGGCCTCGCCTTGTGACTGAATGGTGGACTTGGACCAGGAAGCGTGTGATAGAACAATGAAATGGGTTACTGAAGGAATAGACTAGGTTCTGTTTGAACTTGGGTTAATCCTTGCCCGATTTCTGTAATTTTAGAAAGCTGTATGAGGCGTTGATGTTCATTCCCCTCTGGAAGCTGAAGAGGTCATCCACCAGATCTGTAGCCTCTGCCAGAGAAAGTGGTCTCTGACTGACGATGTCAGTGACTTCCAGCTCCTGTCCCTAGATCTGACTTGGAAGCAAGTGGCACTGATGGATCCGTGTCAGGAAGGTCTTGCTGATGACACTACCTTGGGTCAAGCAACCCTGAACCTTGCAGGCCCCAGTTCAGTTGTGTCTTCAAATAGATAGAAGTTTGGAGAGTAGATGGTTGTCACATGGCACAGCTGCTTCCCAAGGATTCCTCCTGCCAGATCCTATCCGAAGGGACCAGTTGTTCTGAGCACTTTTGCACCAGAGGACCCTGTCCAACTGTGATCCTGCACAGCTCACCTTGGAAGAAGAAAAGAATTGTCAGCAGCAGTCTGTCCTGTGCATGCATGGTAGAAAGGCCTGGCATGATGCACTTAAGTCATGTGCTCTCCTGCCTCTTCCTGACATTTTACGACCACTTGCTTACTTTCCCATGTTTTTCAAATGTATTTATTTATTTATTATTCAGTTGCCTGCATAAGGTCGTGTAAGAAAAGTGAGGGTAACTTGTGGGCTTAATGCAGGCACAGGCAAACTTGGCTCTCCAGATGTTTTGGGACTACAACTCCCATGATCCCTAGCTAGGAGGACCCGTGGTCAGGGATGATGGGAATTGTAGTCTCAAAACATCTGGAGGGCTGAGTTTGCCTATGCCTGGTCGACACCGACTGGCAGAGGTTCTCCGGGGTTTCAGTCAGGCATCACCTGCTAGTCCTGCCTGGAGATCCTGGGGCTTTAGCCTTTGCCCTTCTGCATGCAAAAAGCAGATAGCCTACCACTGAGCTGCAGGCCTTGAAGGCATGGCCATTTTCAGCAGCCCTGTTGCCTAAGATCCTTTGACTGGAGATGCGAAAGAATTGTAGCTGGCACATTCTGAATGCAAATCCTGTGCCGTGCCACTGAGTTATGGCTCTTGTCTCCTTTGATTGTTCCTTGCTTGAGTTTGTGAGGAGATGGGGGCTTAGGAACAGGCTGTGCTGGAGGAGAGATCCCCTGAAAATGGTAGTTCTCTCAGTTATTTGTTGTCAGAGGCTACAGGCCTCTTGTCTGGACCTTGAGATGAAGGCATTGGCTCCCCTTTTAACTGTGTCAGCTTAACCAGAAGAATGGGTTGCAAGTACAGTATTTCAGAGGCACATGCTGCCTTCTAGAACATTTTCTTCTGAAACTGCGCATTCAGGTGCCCTATGAAAGGGCGTTCTTCACATGCTCTTATTGTTCTGGTGGGGATACTCATACGTGACCCAGTGGGGCTGGCACTGAAGATGGCAGTTCGTCTCTTCCTCTAATGTTTTGGCACTCTTACCATTGCATGACACCATTGCACAAATGGGGATACTTTCAGAAATAGTCCTCATTGCATGTAATGTGTAGTTGCTCACTGATATTTTTTAAGGGTGGGAAGGTGCCTGTCCCCTCCTTTTTTTACTAGGCAATCAACCCTATGCATGCTTGCTTCTGTCCCCACTGCATTTAGTGGAGCTTATGCCAAGGTTAGGACGCTGGTGGTGCTGTGGTCTAAACCACTGAGCCTCTGGGCTTGCTGATCAGAAGGTCGGCGGTTCGAATCCCCACAATAGGGTGAGCTCCCATTGCTCGGTCCCTGCTCCTGCCAACCTAGCAGTTCAAAAGCATGTCAAAGTGCAAGTAGATAAATAGGTACCACTCCAGCGGGAAGGTAAACGGCATTTCTGTGCACTGCTCTGGTTCGCCAGAAGCGGCTTAGTCCTGCTGGCCACATGACCTGGAAGCTGTACGCTGGCTCCCTCGGCCAGTAAAGCGAGATGAGCTTTTACCGCAACCCCAGAGTCATTCGTGACTGGACTTAACTGTCTGGGGTCCTTTACCTTTACCTCCTTTTTATGCCAAGGTTAGGATGTGTAGGATTGCAGACAAAATCTGTTTATAATTATAAGAAATGTGAGAATAATTGCATTCATAAGCCTTTTACTGCATGACTTTATAGAAGTTTCCTTCCTAGCAGAATTGTGAAAAGCAGTTGACCAAGAAGTGTACTCCTAAATGGAGCTCTTTCGAGGTGATTGTCAGCTAAACAGAGTAGCTGTGTGTTTAGTTACTGAATCCAGGCAGCCAGCAGACTAGGTGATGTGTAGTATACTGCACATAAGCCTGCGTTTACTGTGAACGATATCAGTGCAAAGCCTTTGCTGTCTATTGCTTCTAAGCGGATTACACCGTTGCACATGCAGATCATAGGAATTTGTAGGTAAAGAGCACCTCTACCTACAGTGGTAGGACTCAGTAGTTTAAAAATAAAATAAATTTCTACCTTTCGAACATTTCGTAGGTTTATAAGTAGCCGTTTGTCAGATCTCTTCTGGTAAGTCAGAAGACTCTCCAAGGGATTAGGCAGGGAAACCTTCTTGTAATTTGGGGGGGGTGTTCTTTTGTATGCAGAATTTGCTGTGCTCTGTGTGACTTACAGAAGTATGTGGGTCTTTGGGCAAGTCAGGTATGCTAGTAAAATTTTATGTGGGCTAGCAGCTCTTATGGGCTTTATTCCAGTCCTTCTGTTATGCAATGAAATAACATTGAATGGCATGAACCTGACTGCTGGGCTCCCAATATTACTTCCATACTGTGATTGGCAGAAGGGGCACAGGCTTTTCTCTTCCCCTCTCTGTCCCTCCATCTCTAAGTTGTTTGCCATATTAACAATTTGTCAACGCCTCCAGCACAGTTTTCTCACCATCTTGTTTTTACACTGCAGGTGCCGCAAAGCAGTAGATGTAATTTTGAAGATATTCTGAAGGCACAAATGGCTTTAGCTGGCTGCCCAGACTCCTTTTTGCACCATCCTTACCGAATAGTAAGTTATAACTTAAATATATTTAAAATGCATGGAATCCAGCTGTAGTGGTGGAGTAAAGTCTGTTTACTGAGCTGAGTAACTCACTAGTTAGCCTTAATTACGTCAGTGGCCTGGATCAGATTTAAAGGGAATCCGGGCTTTCCTGCTATATCAGCGATTCCTTGTGAGCCTTGGGCTCATGTGCTCTCACTCTCAGCCTCATTTGCATGCCAGAGGAGATTGGAAGATTTCCCTTCCAATTTTAAACAGACTGCAAACCAGGATCCAAAACCAGCTGCCAAACTAGAGCTTAAACAAACCATACTTCTCTGCGTTTGGACCTTGACACGGAACTGCAGTTTGTTTAAAATGGGGAGTGAGATCCTCCAAACTCATCCTCCTGGCATTCAAAGGAGGAGGAGAGGAACCCGAGGCATGCACTGACTCATGTACAGATTGAGAAACCATAGTTTCGCACTATGGTAGACCCACAACTTACGCAGGATTTATTTACGTGATTGCAGCTTTGCATGGGTGGTGGGCGAATAAATAAATAGATGGAGAGCCGGGGGATGGGACAATCAGAAGGGGCTGTCCAAGATCTCAAGAGGGGCATGGCAGATGGCTCTTTCTGTGCCGATTTTTCTTGACACTGAAAGTTTTTAAGCCCTCCATCTTGCTTACCGGGCTCTGGTAAGGTTACACAAGTCCTCTGGAAGGCTGTGGATTTACTATTCGTCACCTAATATTTTTACTGGGGAAAGTGTATCACATTTCAGACCTGCAAGAGTTGTGACCCATTGAGCTGTGTATTGTGGCTCTGCTAGGCAGCAAAAGTTTCCCAGGTGGGCCACCATGCATGGCAGGAGGACTGTGCCTGGCTTTATGGGCTAGCTTCAACTGCTTTTTGTGCCATGATGGCTAACCTGAACTACTAGGCCAGTAAGTATTCAAAGACTGCTTTGGAAAATGTGTGGCTGGTCTTGGTGTTTTAAAAGCAAGCAGCCATTCCAGATCAGCTGTACATAGGATGACTCAGAAAGCGAGGGTGACTGAAGCCCTCAAAAATTACTTTGAAGGTCCTTCTCAAGGTGCTTTATTATGACATATTATGGTTTAGGCTATTTCCCGGGGAAATAATCACAGCTCTGTAAATAGTGAACCAATTTTGGGACACCCAGATCAAAGGCAAAGAGCAGTGCTACTAAAGGGGCATTCCTGCAACAGCAATATGGGTTGGTGGCTCCTGCTAGTTGTATCAAAACCAACGAAGGACTACCATGTAGGAGAGGCTACCTCAATCTTCACGGAAGCCATGAGGAGGCTGGCGCAAGACCGATGTTTCATGCTGGGGAGGAAGTTGAAAAAAGGTTATGGAGAAATGATAGTAATCTCAACCAGATGCAAATGTTGTGCTTCTGCTGGTGCTCTTGCTAACCACGAAAGCAGCTGAAACATAGCCTGTAAAGCAGTGATGAGGAACTTGCAGGTCTGTTTAGGCCCAGCCTATGAGGCGGCTCCCTGCCAACCACACCTGATGTAATGTGTGATTTGCAGTTTGTGGTAGCCAGGGACATGGCTGCAAAGGAACAAGCAGGGGCTTAAAAGTCGCCAGTTGTTTCTGTGCAAGCAGGGCTTCCCATCAGCGCTGGTAAGCAGGGATCAGGAACTCCCTAGTCCCGCTTTCTGTTTTGAAGGATGGATAAAATTCAAACCATTTCCTCAAAATGGACTTTGAGGAGTCCATTTGGTAACCATGTAAACAAAATGGAAGGTGCGCTCCCAGTGCCTGTCAGCTTATTGGCACTGAAAGCGCATCTTCAGACAAGGTTGCTCTAACCACTAGTCAGCTGATCAGTAGTTATAGCAACTTCCTTTAGACTTGGGACAAGTATCCTTCAATTTGCAGCACTCGTGTCACCTTTCAGGGGTGAGATGAATGTTACTCAGATGCTGAGAGATTTGAGTTGCCCTATATGTGGTTTCTTAGGTACCAAAACACTAATCATGCAAGGCTAGGTGTGTTTACCAAAGACAAGAAGGATCTGCCCATCAAAAAGTGCTTTTGAGTTCTGTGTTGCACATGCTAATTAATCCCCAGGCTACAACTGGAACATATAAACGCTGTTTTCTTGAACATACTTCCGCCTGGAAAGAGAAGTCTTTCTCACCAGTAATCTGGACAAGGTTGGTTGGTTGGTTGGCATCCGTCTGCCTTGGGAGACAATGGAAGAGGGCTCCCAACCCCCCTGTAAATCGCGCCACACTCTGCAAGTGAAGTTCCATGGCAGAGTAATAAACAAACACAATCAGACTTAATGAGACCTCTGAACACTTCTGAATTTGCCGAATCTTCTGTTTTCTCAGGATCACAATACAGTCGTACCTTGGATCCTGAATGCCCTGGAACTCAGACGTTTTGGTTCCCGAATGTTGCAAACCTGGAAATGATTGTTCCAGTTTGCAGACGTTCTTTTGGAACCTGAACGTCCCATGAGCTTCCTGCAGCCAATCAGAAGCCGTGATTTGGTTTTCAAACTTTTAGAAGTTGAACAGACTTTTGGAATTGATTCTGTTCATCTTCCAAGGTACAACTGTACGCTCATTCTATAGAATCATACACAGTCAGTGATCTTCAAAAATATGTACCTGTTCTGTACTTCCTGGGTGTGCTTGGTAGGAACTTGAGGCGTTGGGTTGGTTCATTGTTGATAGCTGAGAGCAGCAGTTCTTGTGAGTCCTGGATGTCTCGTGTGCCTGTCTTGGTGAGATGCTTCAGCAAGCATGGGAAACAGAACAATGTGTCTTTTGTAGAGCACCCACATAGCCATGTCTTCCTTCTGTTCCTTGCTGGTTCTTGCATGTCCACTCCTATTTCTTTAATTCTGACCTTGTCCCACATGAGCAGCATGGAGAAAATGGTTTTACTGGTGGGGTTCTACTGTATCCCTCTTATGTGATGTCAGAAACATCATCACGTTCGCAATATGCCAGGAACAGTGTGCAAAGCAACAGTCTGTGTGCTCATTTGCGTAACAGTAAGTACAACTTGGGCACAATTGCTAATAATCAGGCAAGATGTTCTCTGTTCAGAAGTGTTGCTGCCGTAGTCCTACAGTATGATAAAGAAAGGTTGCAAGTGAGGAATGTTCTCTAGAATCTACACAGTAAAAGTAATCATTGTCATCGTCATGTGATTTGAATGCCACCTTTCCATAGTTCAAGGCGCAAGGCGGCTTGCAACATGAGATGATTTACATAATTGCAAACATAAGAAAAGTAGTTGTAAACGATAAATAAAGCACATCAAAAAAGTGCATGACCGAATCACACAATTTCCACATAATTCATAATAAGATTTAAAAACAGCAACAAAAAGAGGCTGTTCAACGGCCTCAGCTTTTGTAGCTGGAGTCAGTCCGGGCCCCGCCCTGCCAGGTCAGGTGAAAAAATACCTTTAGGGCAGGGAGCAGGTGCTTCAGGACTCCCAGGCAAGATGGTCGCTGGTCTCAGCTTTTGCTGGAGGTAGCTGGAGTCTCTTTGCTCAGTCACATTAGAGAAAAAATGGCTCAGGCATACCTGCTCAGAGGTAGTAATGAGGTGAGAGAAGATGTTCAGACCTTTCTAGCAATCATTTGGTATAATAGACATCACAAAGTGAGCAGTTGCTGCAGTTATTATGGCGAACCACTAAAACAAATGTCACTTTAGTTGGATTATTTTCTCGTTAGGACCAACGTTGCAAGAAATCCTGTCCTGTGTGCACTTACTTGTAAATAAGTCCCATTAAACCTGCTGTCCTAACCATTTAAGGCTGCAGAAGCTATACTAATAACAGGCGCTGCTTATAGGGACTGGCGGTGGATTCCTGCCACAATAGCTGCACATTGCACAGAGTGAGTCCCACTGGTTTGCATGAGGACTGCTCCCTGGGGAGTGTTTACAGGACTCCAGCCTGAATTCATTACTCTTGAAAAGTGCCACACAGGCCTTCAAACAAGGGCTCCCAGGTACTTTCAGAATCATGGGGAAATATTAATATCCCACTCCCCACTTAATTCAACTCTACACCTTTTTTCTAGAATACTTAGCCGAATACTAAGCCGACGAGGAGCTGGAGAGCAGGATCTGAAATGTCCATTTGGCCGCTGTGTGGCCTTGGCCTGGTCACCATCCCTTAGGCCAGGCATAGGCAACCTCGGCCCTCCAAATGTTTTGGGACTACAACTCCCATGATCCCAAGCTAACAGAACCAGTGGTCAGGGATGATGGGAATTGTAGTCTCAAAACATCTGGAGGGCCGAGGTTGCCTATGCTTGCCTTAGGCCAACCTCTCACGGGCCTGTTGTGAGGAAAACACGGGGAAAATGAGAACCAGGAGTGCTACCTTGAGTTCTTTTGAGGAGAAAAGAGAGAGATAAATGCCATACTGATGGGCGTACGATCTTTATAATTGTTTTCCTCCAGCCTGCCTGCCCTGATTTTGAATAGGGAGAGGGTTGGGGGGGCAGGTTTGAAGCCACGGGGTGGAGGAAAACCTAAAAATGAAGCAAAAAAATAACGTACACAATCAGACCCTGCACATGCAAGTTCTGACTATCTGACTGCGCTATCCTACATTTTGTAATAGTATTTTAAATTTCCAAAGTGTGTTTGTCCTCACAACAACCACCCTGTAAAGTAGACCACAGTTGCAATTTTAGCAAAGCAATGAAAAGGGTAGCACTTGTGAGTTCAGGCAGAAGCGTATGTGGGAGACAACCAGAGGAAGTGTGGCTTTGAGATTTTTGAGAAAGTTTAATTTCTTTTCTTGCAGTTCTTCTCAGGAGGTCTGCATCTTGCTTGCCCTAGGAAATTAGCAACCATTCTTGATCCTCCTCCTCCTCCTCCTCCTCCTCTCAGTGGGACTTGGGCTCTGGTTCCTAACCAGTGCTTTTCTTCTAGAAAATCATATCCTTGAGGACTCCCAGAAAAAACAACAACACTCTCCCTAACATAGATTTCCCTTCTGAGATTGGCGGATCTTTTTTCTTCCTCTGCACATTTTGTTTGTGGAGCTTGTTTTGTCATACACAACTTGTAAAAGTTTTGATTGTCTTGCATTTAGGTGAAGGATTTAGGGCCAAACCTGGCCTAAAACGATAAATATGCTCCTGCGGGGTTAGGAGCACCTTTGTGTGGTGCAAGACATTCTTTAACCCTTTCCTGCCTCCATTGTCCGGGACAGATTCTCCTTCCCCCCCCCCCATGCTTGGTACATGTAAAGGAACAAAGCATTGGGAATGGCGGGGTGGGGTGGGGGGCAGGCAGGCAGGATTTCAACCCAAGACTGCAGGAGAACCAAAGGGGTTAAAGCCTGCTTTGCTGCAGTCCGGATCTGGCTCAGAAGCGCACTGGCTATTTATTCGTTTTTAAAAAGCACGAAAACTCAGCTATGCAAGGGCAAACTATGTGACAAGTATTGCATTTAGTTTGGCCCTCCAGTTAGGCGCTAGAAGTTGTGTTTAGGAGGTTGATCCTGGTTCTAAGTTCCTTGCTAAGTTCTGTGTGCCGTTTATGTTCTTCCTCATAAAAGCTGTGCTTGCTGATCCAGGAACTTTCCTTTAATCCATTTGCTGTTCAAACTCATTCCCTTGGAAACTATCTCTAATCTTGTGGGGATTAAACGAAAAACAAAAAACGCCGCCACCCTCTCCTCTTTGCTGTGTTCAGGAGGTCTTTCCAAAACTCTGTCTCTTTGGTTTAGAAAATAATGCAGCAGTGAGAATTGGCAGCACTTCGCTCGTGTTCCTGGAAGTTCAGATTGGAGTTCCAGAATTTCTCAGAAAACAGGGATGACTTACGGCGTGTGCATTCCTATTCTTATGCAATTGGGAGTCACAGCAGTAATCGAGCACAGTCACTTGAACTCTTTATTCAATTAAGGAGGAAATGGACGTTATAACATAGTGATTTAATCAGTGACTCTTATTCCAGTATAGGGATTCATCATGAAGTGACTAAAAGAAGCTTGAGGGGAAGTTCAGAGTTCAGTTCCTCTGCTCCTCCCTCCCTCGCCATCCCACCCCTCCGCTCACGTAAGCACCAGAAGTAAAGGCATTAAATTATCTCTTGTTTCCTGCAAGCTGGAACAAATATATTCAGTCTTTCCAGACCTAGGATCCCCTTTTAACCTAAGCCTGCGTTTGGGGACCCGGTGCTGCTGTTGTGACGCACCTTGGATCAGGCCACAGCCCACCAGCTGAAGACCAGGGAGCTAGAAGATACGTCTTGATGTGAATAACACATAATTTTGTGGAAGAGGGAGGCGAAGTTACAAAGTGAAAGAGAGAGACTTCAGCTTCTAATTCAAATGCAGTCTCTGTGTAGACATGAACCCAGAATACCAGTTGCCATATTTCAAAAAGTGACAATGGTGTGTGTGTGTGGGGGGGGAGTCGCTGAACTTTTTTTTTGCAAAATCTCAAAAAAATGAAGTTTTTGAGCTTTTATTTGCATTAAAGGTAAAGGTACCCCTGCCCGTATGGGCCAGTCTTGACAGACTCTAGGGTTGTGCGCCCATCTCACTCTATAGGCCGGGAGCCAGCACTGTCCGGAGACACTTCCGGGTCACATGGCCAGCGTGACAAGCTGCATTTGGCGAGCCAGCGCAGCACACGGAACGCCGTTTACCTTCCCGCTTGTAAGCGGTCCCTATTTATCTACTTGCACCCGGGGGTGCTTTCGAACTGCTAGGTTGGCAGGCGCTGGGACCGAGCGACGGGAGCGCACCCCGCCTCGGGGATTCGAACCGCCGACCTTTCGATCAGCAAGTCCTAGGCGCTGAGGCTTTTACCCACAGCACCACCTGCGTTATTTGCATTAGCCATAGCAATAAAATAAAATGTACTGAAGATAGGGGTAAAAACTTAACTGTGCAAAATACATTCTGGAGGTTCACATCAATCATCAAATAATAAATCTTCTTCTAAGTGCCCCTGCTAAAATCTTTGCAGTCACCTGATTATCTTGTTCTGCTAGAAGGACACAGTGGCATTGGTTGAGCAACCCGGCACAGACAATAATAGAGGGGCAATAACCTCACGCCTTAAATCTTTATAAAGAGAGCAAGCCAGAAGCGCATGAGCTCCTGATTCAATACTGCCATCTCCACATGGACATAACCATTTTTCCAGTGGAATTTTTTGAAATCGACCCTCAAGTACAGCCGAAGGCAGTATATTTAATCTCGCGTAAGTGAAAGCATGTCTGTATTTTGGAATTGTTAAATTTTGCAAATAGGGTGCCAATGTATCAAAATGACTAGGCAGAAAATAATCATACCATGGACAAAATTTCCATATCGTGTCCAAATTGTTCTTTCACTCGATATCATATAGGCGCTGTCAAATTAAATTAAGTTTTTGAGCTATTTTTAAGGAAATTCGCCAAAATACAGACTTCCAACATGGGTTGTCATACAACCCGAACACCTCAGAAATTTCCGCCCGGGCACTGTATCCGGCTGCCATATTCCGGCTACATCTAGGAAATTCCGGATGTGCGACAGCCCTATGCAAGACCTGATATGAGATTTCCTCCAGCCCTCAATCATTTTAGTGGTTCTGTTTTTCACCTTTTTGGCTCTCCAGTATCCTTTTTGAGGTGTGGCAACCAGAATGGGAGGGGAACCTCCATCCCATGGTCCTAATTTGGTGTGGTGTAGTCTCAGTGTGGCCCATGAGGCAGTTTCCCTGAAACCCACTTGCCCCCATACTGAATGCCATATGGGGAGGTGCAGCTGCCGCCAGGGCACCCTCAAGAACCTGGGGTCAGCGTGCTGCTGAGTTCTCCATGGGGAGAACAAGCGGAGTTCAACTCAGCTGATAGCAGTGTTGATGGATGGTTTCTGGACCTGGCAGAACTGCTAGGGGGCATGGGCATGGATGCCCAACCATGTTGTCCCCCCCCCCCAATTTTTTTTTATTGGTTTTCCAAAATTTTAAACATACATACATACATACATACATACATACATACATCTTAACTGTACTGTACTTGATCCAATCTTAGTAACACTGTTAAGTGACTTCCTCAAATCCCCTGGCTGCATTTCAGTGTATATCATTGTAACAGTTTTCCAAAACCTATTTTCTCATAAAATTAACTTAATCACTTCACCTCTTACTTTATTTTCATTTTGACTTTAAACATATTATTCTCTAAAAGCACATAATTAAACCTTAAGCCTATCTGGAATTTGCAAGCTTTTCCAATTAAACTATCTTAGCATATTTAACTAAATAGTCTTTGAATTTCATCCATTCCTCCTGGTACTCCTTTTTCTGGTCGCGGACTCCAGCCATGGTTTTTTGGGTTTTCTCTGCCAACCTCTTCCCTTGCAAAGATAGCTATGGACACAAAAGTCCATTACAGATGACCTATGTAGTCAATATGTTGGACGGCAGCCACAGTCATATTGGTTTTTATTCTTTGAGTTTGTATGGCCCATGAATCTTAAGTTACTGTGGGGCGAGTCAGGGAGGCGGCCTGGCCTTAGCTTCTTTCTACCTTGATGCTTTGCTGCTGGAGCTGAGCAGCATTGTCAGCTAGGGTTCTCTCTGTGTCCCTTTAAGGCAGAAATCTTACAGATCAGTGTGCACACCTAACAGTGACAATTTGGCTTTGTACTAAACTACCACACGGTTTGGACACAGAAATGTGTGTGCTTGTATGTTAATATTATTATTAAAAATTGTTGTTATACATAATATACGTAACACATGTTTAATTAAAAAACAACCAGTTATATGCGTATACAGTGGTACCTCGGGTTACATACGCTTCAGGTTACAGACTCTGCTAACCCAGAAATAGTGCTTCAGGTTAAGAACTTTGCTTCAGGATGAGAACAGAAATTGCGCTCTGGTGGCACGGCAGCGGCAGGAGGCCCCATTAGCTAAAGTGGTGCTTCAGGTTAAGAACAGTTTCAGGTTAAGTACAGACCTCCGGAACGAATTAAGTACTTAACCCGAGGTACCACTGTATGCTTTTAAAACAACAGCAGCAAATTTATAAAATCAATTCAAATCCAGTACAGATACCAACTGGGAATCAGAGCTTGTTGAAAGAAGAATGTGTTTATTGGGTGCTGAAAAGAAAACAGAGAAGGCACCTTTCTGATATATAAAGGGAAGGAGCTATATGGGGAGGGGGGGTGTTTGACACTTGTAGGTATCCTGGACCGAAGCTGCACAGATATAAACACCTTGAACTTTGCTTGGTAGCTAACTGCCAAGCAGTGCATTCCTCCCCACAATGGCATGATATGGTGGTGGTATTCCACCCCAGTGAGCAGTTGAGCCACCACATTTTGCACCAGCTGCAGCCTGTGGGGCTTCTTCTTCCTTAGTGGTCACTCGTAGCCGAGTAAGATTGTCTTCCATAACCACGGTTTTAACAATGAGTCTGTAAGTGACTGTGGAGGCCAATTCTGGATCCACACTTCCTTCCACAGTGGGGACATTGGTTTCCGGGCGGGAGTTGATCACGGTGTGGATTTGCCAAGGGTGCCTTCCTCTTAGCACGTTTCTCCCTTGCGTCCTGAGTTCGAGTGTCTTCAAAGCCCACGACACCTTTGGTAAAGGCTGTTCTCCAACTAACTGAACAGCCTGCGGGGCAGCCCCACATAGAGCACATTGCAATAACTAGCCTGGAGGTTGCCCATGGGTGACAGTGCTCAGGCTATCGTGATCCAGAAACGGCCATCACTGCCTTGCCAACTGAAGCTGGTAAAAGGCTCTCGGAGCCAAGGAGGTCGCCTGGGCCTCTAGCAAGAGACATGGATCCAAGGGCACCCCCAGACTGCACAGGGAGTACAGCTCCATCCATCCAAAGCAGGCAGTTGACCAATTATCCTGACTCAAGAACCGCCCGCCCACGATGCCTGTGTCATGCCAGGATTCAGAGTCCGTTTAGTGGCACTTGTCCATCCTACCGCCGAGTCCAGGCAGCAGTCCAGGGCTTGCACGGCCTCTCCTGATTCAGATGCGACTGAGAAATAGAGCTGGGTATTGCACCAACGACAAATGGATCAACTTTTATATGTAAACAGTCATACTCGGTGTTTGTCCCATGGATATCTGCTTCTGTTCCTCAAGTTTTGTGCAGTCCAGTCCAGTGGTACCTCGGGTTACATACGCTTCAGGTTACAGACTCCGCTAACCCAGAAATAGTACCTCGGGTTAAGAACCTTGCTTCAGGATGAGAACAGAAATCGCACAGCGTTGGCAGCAGGAGGCCCCATTAGCTAAAGTGGTACCTCAGGTTAAGAACAGTTTCAGGTTAAGAACGGACCTCCAGAACAAATTAAGTTCTTAACCCGAGGTACCACTGTAACAGCAGTCCCAACAGTCTCCAGCTTTTGTTTCAGATCACTTGGAAGTATTTTGTCCACTTTGTAAATTGCTGGACTACTGAAATTCGAACGAGCAGAGAACAAGCTGACCCTGTTCCTGTCACGAGGGCCCCACTTTCCCAAATGGTTTACCCTGGGAATATTTTCATGGAGGGTCATTTGGGTACTGCAAGCTTACTTAAGGTACTTGATACATCCCTCATTAGATATTGTTATTGGTGATATATAGATTAAGTAAATATATAAGTGGTAGTGATCTCTCACAATTTTCCTCATTTTTCTTCCTGAGGCATTGAATTTGATAGCTGCCACAGTGCAGCATTGCTCCATCTATAGATAACGTCAAATGTCATAACAAATGCTTTAACTAGCCTTTGTCAGGAACCTTAGGGAGGGTTGAAATCGATCAGCTTTCCCTCGTTTCGTGTGCGCAGTAACGCACGTTAGTAACAGCACACAAGGAAACGTCTCTCCCCAAAACCACATTGGTAAATGCAGGACCCTCGTGAACTTGGAGGAAAGTTAATGCAGCAGTTTCAGTGTGTTCACGGAGTATTAAAAGAGCCATTGTAGTTGCTTCTGCAGAAGTGCTGGAATGTATTTCTTTCCAGAGCATTGCAGTAATTTCCTTTTGTTTCAAGTGTGTCAATAGCCCAAATTGAGGGGGGGAGGGAACAAAGGAACAAAACGAGCTGTTGCAGAGGAGTAGAAAATGAAGTACTCCCTGTGAATTTTGGAGGCAACTGGCAGTGTGAAGGGCTCGCCTGCCAAGAGGAGAATAGTGCCAGTTCATGATAACTGCTGTTCCTTGTTGGTGCGTGCTCTCTTAGTCTTTCCCCCCTATATATGTAGCTTGCGTTTAATTTGGTTCTTATTTTAGATGGATAGCTTTGATTAGTTTTGCATTCAGAAGGCAACAGAAAATTACTGTAAAAGTACTTATTCAGTGTGTGCAATGTCTGCTTAGATCTTTTATCCATATTTATTTGCTTTCCTTCAAGGAGCTTTTTCTTTGAAAAATACCGCTTTCCTGAAGATTAGCACTTTGTGGCAGCGCAAGTCATAAAGTCTGTTTTTTGGGGGGGCTGTGCCTGTACTTTCCTTCTCTCCCTCCCTCACTCTCATTCTCCCCTTCTTTTTGCCAAATTATGGGGCCTGGTAGTCTTTTGCTGCTGCACTAGTCTTTTTCCTAGCCAGCATGGCTCTTGCCAGTCCACAGAAGCTGCAGACGTTGGCAGTCTGGAGCAAACAAGGGTTTGCAGGCACTGGTCTAGAAGTAGTGCACAGTCTCACGGTCAACTGAAAAATTAAACCATGTACAAAAAGAATTTGCACCCAAAAGCTGAAGGGAGGACGTAGGTCTACAAGCCTCTTCCTCTCTATAACCATGGTTTAGAGATCAGGCAGTGTTGTTGTAGAATCATAAGAGTTGGAGGCTGCATCTATCCCAGCCCCCTTGCAATACAGTGGTACCTCACAAGACGAATGCCTTGCAAGACGAAAAACTTGCAAGACGAGAGAGTTTTTTGTTTTTTGAGTTGCTTCGCAAGACGAATTTCCCTATGGGCTTGCTGCGCAAGACGAAAACGTCTTGCAAGAGCAACTCATAGCACGCGGTGTGGTAGCCTTTTTTGAGGTTTTTGGGAAACCGTGCTTCGCCAGACGAAAAATGCGCAAGACGAAAAAACTCGCAGAACGAATTAATTGCGTCTTGCGAGGCACCACTGTACATTGCTACAGCATCTTGATAAGTGACCTTCCAATCATTGCTTTAAAGTTCCTCAGGAAAGACAGCCCACTTCCCCAAGAACACTGTTCCCCTGCCTAGATGTTTGCAGGGTCAATAACCTCTTCCTAATGTCTAGTTTAGGGACACAGGTGGCGCTGCGGTCTAAACCACTGAGCCTTGGGCTTACCGATCAGAAGGTCAGCAGTTCGAGTCCCCGCCACGGGGCGAGCTCCCGTTGCTCGGTCCCTGCTCCTGCCAATCTAGCAGTTCGAAAGCATGTCAAAGTGCAAGTAGATAAACAGGTACCGCTCTGGCGGGAAGGTAAACGGCGTTTCCGTGCGCTGCTCTGGTTTCGGTGTTCCATTGCGCCAGAAGTGGCTTAGTCATGCTGGCCACATGACCCGGAAAAACTGTCTGCGGACAAACGCCGGCTCCCTTGGCCCGTAAAGCGAGATGAGCGCCACAACCCCAGAGTCGTCTGCAACTGGACTTAACTGTCAGGGGTCCTTTACCTTTTAATGTTTAGTTTAAACACCTTTTCTTGTAAGTTGAACCTGTTGGTTAGGGTCCTGTCCTCTGGAGCAGCATAAACAACCACTCCATCAATGTGGCAGCACTTCAGGTATTTGAGTACAGTATTGCTATCGTATTAAGTATAATAATTTTATTTTTTATGTGCCGCCCATCTGACAGGGTTAGCCCTGCCACTCAGGGCAACTCCCAACAAAATATTGACAACACAATCTCACCACTTAATTGTGTTTTTCCCCAGACTAAACGTAACTAAAGCCTTCAGCTTTTCTTCATAAGCCTTGGTGACCATCTTTGTTGCTTTTCCTCTGGACACATTCTAGTTGGTCAATATCCTTCCTAAACGGTGGTGCTCAGAGCTGGACACAGTATTCCAAGTGAGCTCTGTCTGAAGAAGTACAGAGGGACATCATAATCTGGACCACTGGACGTCACTTGATGCAGCCTACCATAGTTTTTGCCTTTTCAGCTGCTAACATGTTTAGCTTGTGGTTTAGTAAATCCCCTAGGCTTTTTCACATGTATGGTTGTGTCAAGCCAGGTGTCAGTCACCCTCTTATTTCTTAATGCAGTGGAGCTACCATTTCCCGGTTCTTCCTCCTGCTCTGAACAAAGCTTCAAAATACCTTTTTGTTATTTTTAACATCTCTTCTAAGCCTAAGCTCATTCCGACCTTCGGTTGGTTTCCTGACACTCTCCCTACAAGCTTTGGCTACTGATTGGTACTGCCTTTCCTTGCAAGATTTTTGGGAAAAGATGCACGAGTTCTGATCTGGGTTCAGGCTGAAGCGAAGCAAGAACAAAATGCTTTAAGAACAGAATGACTAGCCCTAGGAAGCACATATATTTTTGACCACAGCATATGCCTTCATTTTTAAAAATCTAAACCAGAGGTGAGGCGCCATTTTTGGGTTTAATCTGGTGGCTGCATCCCTTCAGGGGAAAGTCATCAGGACCATGCTTTGCAAAGGGTGCTCTGCAGAGTAGTGCAACAAACCCTCACCTTAAAGCTGAAATATCTGGAAACCGCTACTGGTCACTTGGTCTAAAACAGGGGTCAGCAAACTTTTTCAGCAGGGGGCCAGTCCACTGTCCTTGTGAGGGGCCTGACTATATTTTTTGGGGTGGGTGGGTGGGTGGATGAACGAATTCCTATGCCCCACGAATTCCTATGCATTTTAAATAAAAGGACACATTCTACTCATGTAAAAACACGCTGATTCCCGGACCATCCGTGGGCTGGATTGAGAAGGCAATTGGGCTGGATCTGGCCCCCGGGCCTTAGTTTGCCTACCCATGGTCTAAAACCTCCTGTTTCCCTTGTGTCAGTTATTTTCCTGAAGGTGTCTTGTATAATTGGATCAAATGGGCAATGTGAATTTATTTTATAGTGGGTAATGTTTTAAAAGCAGGGTCTGAAATAGCGTTTAACTCACTGCAGCAGTGAAGTCAAATGCCGGCATCCCTTGAGTTTTGACTAAAAATCTTTATTGCTAGAAGGAAGACAGTATTCATTTCCCCAAGTATGGCGAGATATTGCAAGCCTGGTCTCTCTGCGCACAGAATATTCGCAGCCTCGGCAGGGATTGGGCACCACACAGAACACTTTCTAATCTTCTGACCTTGCTCCTGTGTCCACCTAGATTGCTGCTGCAGTTGGCAACCTGCTGTTATTTGTCTTTAAACACCTTGTATAAATAGACGGTGAAATGATACGTAGGTGAATGTGTGAGCACAGTACAAAACCTCCTCAGGCAAAATAAACTGCATTCTCTGAGGGCAAAATTAAGGCGCATTTCCGTGTACAACTGAAATCTGGATTTGGGGGGTGAGCCTCTGGGATAATGAGTGTCCCGCTTCTCTGTGGAGGTTTAGTGTTGCCTGTGACCAACCCAGACTCAAATGAAACTGAGCACACTTCTAAACTTGCATTGAGCAGCTCACTGTGGTATTTTGTTTTGTTTTTTTTAGTGTGCCAGGTTTAATTTTAACCTAGGTTGTGAAAGGTCACATGCAACGCCCAGTGGTTGTGGGCAGTGATGTTAAATTCTAGAGAGAAATCTTTTGGAGAATATTCTCGATTAATGAGAATATTAGAAAATTTTCATTTAAAATAGGAGAATATCCACTGATGATGGCACCAATGATTGTCATGTTAAGGTTTGGTGTGAGGAAACTCAGTACAGTGGTACCTCGGTTCAAGAACAGCCCGGTTTAAGAACGATTTGGTTTAAAAACTCCGCAAAACCGAAAATAGTGACCCGGTTTGAAAACTTTACCTTGGTCTAAGAACAGAATCTGAACGGTGGAAGGGCACCAACGGCGGGATATCTCATCAAAGAAAATACACCTCAGTTTAAGAACGGTTTTGGTTTAAGAATGAACTTCTGGAACGGATTAAGTTCATAAACTGAGGTACCACTGTAGTTGAAATACATATGAATTCAAATGTTCATCAGATTAAATGAGTAGCATTTTTTTAAAATGTTTTTTTGTAGCTCACATTTCAGAACTGCCAATGGTGAATGACACAATGCCTAGTAATGTTACTGGATTAAAAAAAATCACTATTCATTACTTACACTGGCAATATCACAGCTTGACTTATTATTTACTAGATTTTAAAAATGTGGGTTGTAAAACTGGTTCTTTCATTGGAATTTACAGTTTGTGGAGAATATTCTCCGGAGAATTTTCTAGCAGAGAATATTTTTACCTCACATCACTAGTTGTGGATCAGGAGAACTTACAAAGATGAAGGGAGTAGCGCAGGAGGGCATACACATTTGGGTTCCACTTCAGGCAGCAAGATGTCTGGGGAAAGCACTGCACATCATGCCTAAGCCATTTCATTTCTGGAGCTTAACTGTGATGCTCAGAGTGCCTCTGTCCCCTTTGATTGCCTCATATCTTCCAGGATATGGCCCTGGCATTCCAGACAGATTCCAGGGACTGTTAGTTGTTAGGAAAGTTCCCTTTAGCATGTGGTCCACAGTGTAGGCCTGATGACAGCAGTTGATCTGCACAGATTTGTAGAGTGTGAACTGTAACTGAAATTCAGCCAAGGCTTGCCCTTGCTTTTCTGTTAATTTATGAATAAAACAAGTAAAAAACAAGCTTGCTTCATCTTCCATGTGACAGCCCTTGAGATATTTGAAGATGGCTTTCATATCTCCTCTCAGACTCCTTTTTTCCAGGCTAAACATACCCAGCTCCTTCAACCGTTCCTCATCAGGCTTGGTTTCCAGACCCTCCTACAGCAGGGGTGGGGACCCCTTGGCCCTCCAGGTATTGCTGGACTACAATTCTCATCCTCCTGACAAGGGCCGATGGGAGTTGGAGTTGAACAACACCTGGAATGCCCCTGCTTGTTGCTTTATTTTCAATAAGAAACCAGTTCTCTTTCTATTCTGAGAGGCAGAGGTTGTTCATGTCATTTCTGAACGAGATCTCCTGCTTTTTTCCTTTTGCTAGGACAGTGTAGATCAGACATCCGCACATACTCGACGTGATCTAGTGGAACCCGGATTCCAAGAACAGTCAAGCCGCCTCTCATTAAATCATCAAGGAGGTAAGAGGAGCAGAGTTTAGCTGGCTGTGTTTCTCCATACGGGGGAGGGGAAAAAATCAAATTCAACAATAACACAATATTTTCATTGGGAGAAACTACAAATCCGCAAAGTAGCGAACGCTTCTCCAGGTTGGCTACTAAGCAGGGAGAAGAGAGTGGGAATCTTCATGCACTTGGTGGCTGATACTAAGCATGAACTCATGTTCAAAGAAGATTCCTTCAGCCCCACTCTGTGCAATGTGGCGAAGGTTGGGAAGTGAGGTGTGTGTTTGGGGTCAGCGGCCGTGTTATGATATGTGGGCTTGCACATACATACAGTATCTGCCCCCATCCACCCTTCAAGAATTCACATGTTGGGGAAATACTTCTGTCTCCTAACCATGGCTAATGGGAGAAGCATGTAGCACCACGATAAACCCTGGCTAAGTGAAAATGCCTGTGGGTATTCACAGGGGAAACTGGCTGCTTTGCTCCTTCCCTGGCCATGCAGCTGCAATGCTACTGGGAACTGTGCTCTGGTTTGGCTTAGCATTACATGCAAACTCAGGCTAGTGGTTTCTCTCCCCCAGACCGCAAGCAGTAAGCCAAGAATGAATTTTGACTACAGCCTGTGCTTTATCGGAACATTTCTCCACAAACTGATTGTTGAAATTCATGTTCTCCTGGATCTTTTGTGTTGTGGTACAAAAACAGGTGTAAACCACTGTGGTGTAAACCACATAGCCTAGGGCTTGCCGATCGGAAGGTCGGCGGTTCAAATCCCCGCGACGGGGTGAGCTCCCGTTGCTTGGTCCCGGCTCCTGCCAATCTAGCAGTACGAAAGCACACCAAAAAATAAATAGGTACCGCTCCGGCGGGAAGGTAAATGGCGTTTCCGTGCGCTACTCTGGTTTTGCCAGAAGCGGCTTAGTCATGCTGGCCACATGACCCAGGAAAACTTTCTGCGGACAAACGTCGGCTCCCTCTGCCAGTAAAGCGAGATGAGCACCACAACCCCAGAGTCGTTCGCGACTGGACTTAACTGTCAGGGGTCCTTTACCCCCCCTTTTTTTAAAATACAAAAACAGGAGTGTCTATCAATAGTTGTCTCACTCACAGTAGCTGCCTTTTAGGGGAGAAAACCTGCTGATCTGTGAGAAATTCAGAATGTTTGGGACTAGTTCAGTGTGATTTTAGGATAATCTGTTACAAGTGGTTTTGGGAAGTGGAGCTTAATTTTGAGACGGTTCATGTGAGGTTTCATATCAGTGAGGAGAGAGATGATGTGTTCCTTATTAGCTTCCGGCACTCAGTCCTGGTTAACATGTCTGCATCACACAGAAGCTCACTCAGTACCTGAAGGAAGCATTTATTTCCAAAGTAGCAGCAGGCCGTCGTGCCTTAAGGTCTCCTAAACTACTCTTTGCCCCACGTTTCCAGCAAGGAGAGTTCACCCTCATGGCAGCATGTGTGCTGCTATGTGCAATTTCCCAAACAAAGGCAAAAAACCAACAAAACCAAAAAACCTGGAAGGGGGAATTCCTTGCTCCTCCTATCAGAGAACAGCAGCTCGTCTTCCTGCTGTGAGCAGTGGCAGCTCCAGACTTGCCTGATAGCAGGGTGTGGCAATGGCTGGATCACGCGGCCTGGTTGCCTGTAGGTGATCTGGGAATTGGCAGCCATTGCAGATGGCTCCTGAGGCTTCCCTTTCTGGTTTGGACGCAAGAACTGAGACAAGAGGATTTTCTGAACAGCACAACAATTGCAGCACGGCTCAGGTGCCTCAACAGTGCCGTGTGTTAGCATTTTTAAAAGTATTTTACATGCCACCTTGCACTGTCCCTGCAAATTCTGTTACTGGAAAGGCTAAAGTGAAAGGCAACTCTCTCCCAAAGCTGCAGTATTAGGATCTCAGCTAGGATGTATACTGCAGATCCAGAAAGGCAGGGCCGGCCTGCCCATGAGGCAAGGTGAGGTGACCACCTCAGGAAGCAGGGTCCACAGCTACCCTCACCCCTTCTTCCCTGGTGGGGAGGGGAGGGGTGGCATGGCATTTTGGGGTCCATCTCAGGTGCCCAAATGTCTTGGACCAGCCCTGCATAAAGGGCAAAGATGAGCAGAACCAAAGAAGCTCTTGGAATCAAGAAGGCTTCGTTTAGAAAATGAGAACAAGGGATGCTAAAAAAAGAATTTTGAGGAGCAAATAAAGGAGGATAAGGAGATTACAGAGAAGCTGAAGGAATTGTTTGCATCTCCCTTCACAGAGGAAGATACAGTGATACCTCAGGTTACATACGCTTCAGGTTACAGACTCCGCTAACCCAGAAATATTACCTCGGGTTAAGAACTTGCTTCAGGATGAGAACAGAAATTGGGCTCCAGCGGCGCAGCAGCAGCAGGAGGCCCCATTAGCTAAAGTGGTGCTTCAGGTTAAGAACAGTTTCAGGTTAAGAACGGACTTCCAGAACGAATTATGTACTTGACCCAAGGTACCACTGTACAGGGTATTTCTATGTGCTTGAACTTTCACAGGAAGGGACTCTGGGAAACTGAGGCAAATAGTAGGGACAATAGATAAAGTTCTGGGCCATGTTGACAAAATAAAAACTGGCATGTCACCAGATCCAGATGGCATGCACCCAAGAGTTCTTAAAGGACTCAAGTGTGAAATTGCTGATCTTCTAACAAAAATATCTTAAGACCAGCCTCTCTAATTCAGGATTGCCAAGTGCCCAATGTAACTCCAATTTTTGGTTTTTTTTAAAGATCTGGGGAGAGTCCTGAAACTTAAAGGCTTGATAGCTTATTGTCTGTTCTGGGTAAACTAGTGGAAGGCATTGTTAGTAGAATTGCTAAGCATATAGAACAGGGATGAGAAACTCCCATCTCCTAGCAGAGCGACTGAAGGGCCATTGGCTCCCTATCCCTCATGCCAAAGGGCAGAACCGGCACGGCTTCTGCAAGTGAACCCTGGCTCAGTAACCCATTAGAGTTCTTTGAGAGGGCCAACAAGCCTGTTAGAGGTGATCCAGTTGACACTGTGCCTTTAGACATTTAAAAAGTTGTCGGCAATGCACCTCGCCACCAAAGAGCCCTGAATAAGCTTGGGAATGATGGCGTAAGAGGAGAGGGCCCTCTTGTGGATCAGTAACTGGCCGAGAAACAGGAAGCAGAGAGCGGGAATCAATGGATAATTCTTCTAGTGGAGGGATGTACAAAGTGGAGTTCCCCAAAGACTGGTATTAGTGTTATTAAACAAAATCATGGGTAAAGTAGTGCAAAAAACCCTAATTTCATAAGTGGCATTTGTATCTAATAGGAACCCCCCAAGTTTCTTTTCCTACACATTTTGTTTCTTAAATGATATGGGGGCACCTCGCATGGCCATGTCCCGCACCCCAAAGAAGCATTGGTGTGAATGCAGTTCAATGCCATATCACATTTTCCCGAAGGTATGGCTGTATCATGAATTAGAAGACCGAGCTGTTCTTACTCTGCCCAGCCAGACGCTCAGCCTCGGATTCGCTTAAGCCTGGTTTCCAGCTCTGGGAATCCTTAGTCCTTTGTATGCCTTTTCAATTTCCAGTTCTAAACACAGGCTTGGTGAACAAACCTGAAAGAGTGTTTCAAGTACTAGCATATTATGAAATGTTTCAGTAATTTTTACTGGCATTCTAATTTAGTTGCTCTTATTTTCCTCAGTCATATCAGCTAGTTTGGCTTAAAATGTGCAAACAATCACTTATTTATTTATTTATGAAGTCCTGGATTACAGATACTTGGTTCCTGAGAATAAGTGCAAGTATTGTGTCTGCACTTTTCAAAGGAAGCACTGCCACCTGCTGGTTACCTGCTTCAAATCCACCAGCTACCTTTTACTTTGTGCTGCTCTCCATCTCTGACAACTCTGCTTAATCCTGGTTGTAAACATTCTAAGCTGAGCGCTACAAAAAACACACACGACCCCATATTTATTTTTAAAAAGTATTTATATACCGCTAAAGCGCAAAACATATCAAAGCAGTTTACAACAGTAGAAAGATAAAAGCCCTCCCAAAATTAAAAGCATTAAAAACTAATTAAAAGCAAAAATGTTAAAAGCAAGCATCAATAAACCATTGTGGGAGGTTTACTCTTAATTGCCTGCGTAGACCAAGCAGAATAAAAGCTTTCAGCAGGCATTTAGAAGTTGGCACAGAAGATGCCCGCTGAATCTATTGGGAGAGAGTTCCACAGGACTGGGCCAATGACTATTTTAGACTAATGGCTAAATTTCTTGTTGTCGCCAAACGATCCTCACCAACTTGGGGAATGACCAGAGACACTCCTGCGGATGATCCCAGTGAACAAGCTGGAATATAAAGGTTCACGTGATCCCTGAGGTTTCCTGGGCCCAAGTTGTTCGGGGCTTTGTAAATCAATAGGAGAATAGCTCCAGAGGTCCGTCCTCTTGAGTCAGGAGTAACCAACCTTCAGACCACACGGAACAGTTTTGCCAGGTGGCTCCCTGAGGATGCAGTGGAATGTCTCTTTGCTTTCTTACACTGTCATCTGGTAGGCTCCTAAGCTTATATTCCAGCCCTCTTGCAGTCTATTGACCTTAGAAATCAGCTTATTGCTTCGACCCATATTAAAAATTAAGCCAAGTTCAATGACGCCACAAGCTGTGGTCAACATAAAACAGAAGTGAAAGGAGTGCTGTTGAAGGGGTGGGGTGCGTAGAAAGAGGAGTGCTTTCTCAAAATGCTAAATCCTGGTTTAGCATTGCAACTGAATCAGTCCAGTATGTGTTTCACCTGCCTGGGCAAACCTGTCCCTTACATTCTTTCTCCAATATGCACCAGTAGTGCCAGCTTTGCCCTTGATTTGTTGCTTCTGACTGTCAGTGTGTCTGTCTTCTTGTTTCTTTTCAGATGATGATGTGGACTTGGAAGCGTTAGTTAATGATATGAACTCCTCGTTTGAAAGTTTGTACACCCCCTACAACGTGCATTCAGAAAGCACCCCACTCCTTCACAATGGCCAGCTGCCAGCCTCAGGAACAAATTCACTGCAGCCTGTATCTCCAAAGCAGAAAGTGCAGAGGTCTCAGCCAGTACGCATCATGGCAGTCAGGTATGGAAGCAATAAAGCAATGCCTTCCTTTTAAGAGTTCTGGAGCAAACCAACATGGCGAGCCAGTGTAGCCCAATAGAAGGATACATACTCCTGGATTCTGATAATAGCCAGGAACTAAGCGAACTACAGGGATGCGGGTGGCGCTGTGGATTAAACCACAGAGCCTAGGACTTGCCAATCAGAAGGTTGGCGGTTCAAATCCCCATGACGGGGTGAGCTCCTGTTGCTCCGTCCCAGCTCCTGCTAACCTAGCAGTTCGAAAGCACGTCAAAGTGCAAGTAGATAAATAGGTATCGCTCCGGCGGGAAGGTAAACGGCGTTTCCGTGCGCTGCTCTGGATCACCAGAAGCGGCCTAGTCATGCTGGCCACATGACCCGGAAGCTGTACACCGGCTCCCTCGGCCAATAAAGCGAGATGAGTGCCGCAACCCCAGAGTCGGGCACGACTGGACCTAATGGTCAGAGGTCCCTTTGCCTTTACCTTTAAGCAAACTACATTTCCTCTCTGCTTCAGTTGCTATCTGTGTGCAATGGGACGAGTACTGTCTTATTTTTGTGGTTTTGTATAGGAATAATCGAACCAGTCATTGGCCTTCGAAGCCGTAGTATATAAATTAAATAATATTTTGCACAGCATTTCCTGAGTTTCAGATAGATGTTTGTGTGCTTCCCTGCCCTGCCATCTGACACATGATTTTCCCTCCCTACCCCCTGCCATGGCAACTTTAACCAAAACTTAGGATTACATCTGCACCAACTTTAACTGAGGCTAATACTGACCAGGTACCCACCTGAAAACCTCCTTTTGTTCTGCAGACGCCTTCAAGAGGAGGAACAGCTCAGAACGTCCTCTTTGCCTGCCATACCGAACCCTTTTCCTGAGCTTTGCAGCCCCACAAGCTCACCTGTCTTGGCCCCTGGATCTCTACCTCAGAATCAGCCTGCAAATAAACAGGTGAGATTTGTCTTTTCTGTTGCATTTTTTAGAATGGTTGACTGTTTTTATCATACTGAGTTCTTGATTTTGGGATTTTGGAACTGGCACCTTAATCACAAGAAGAGGAGGATAAATGTAATGTTTTACTAAAAATACAACTTATTTCCCATGAGTAGTGTAAAGACTTGTAAGTAACACGGTCTGCGGACTTCAGAGCTTTTTTTAAAAAAGTATTGTCCATACAAAGCACATCAAAATCCTCCTTCTGCATACGGAAGGCTGTTCTAGTGAATGAAGAAATTCAAGTTTGGTATGTTCTTTGACTTTTAGTACTGTAGGCAACGACTCATTTATTTTGGAATACCAAAAAGTTGCTTGGCGTTATCAGTGACTGGATTTATATGGCACATCCACAGCTCTTACCTGCCATCTTGCTGACTTAATGTTGTTTCTACAGTAGCTGCATTACTTTTTAAAAAGTATTTAATACAGCCATGCAATTAAATTAGAAGGGATTTTTTTTTGTCTTTCCTTGTCATAGAAATTAAAAGAAGAAAAGGGGAGCCTCAGGAGGAAGGGAGCTGTGAGGCATTCTAGCCAGTGAGAAATATCTTCAGCATAAAAACCTCCAATATACCGTAAATTTCGCTCTATAACACGCAGATTTTTTCTCCTAAAAAGTAAGGTGAAATGTCTGTGCGTGTTATAGAGCGAATGTGTGGTCCCTGGATCTGACTCTCCGGAGCTAAGGGGCAAAATAGGCAAAAATAAGATGGGGGGGGGGCGGGCGGGCGGAGGGAAGGCGGAAGCTGTTGCTTTCCTGCATTCTGCCTCAGGGTCTTACTGCCCACCCGCTTCTGTTGCTGCGTTTGCTCAAACTCAACAAAGAGCAGGGAATCCCCTGCCCTCCTGGCAAGCAGAGGGTTAAGGAAATGATCGAGTCCTTCCGTGCAGGCTCCAGCCCACCACCTCCTCCTCTCCGTGCTCTAGGGACTCGCAGGCAGCCGAAAAACACGCAAGTGGGAGAGAGAGAGAGAGAGAGAGAGAGGGCTGGCTTGGGTGGGGTGGAGGGGACTTTTGCTTTACAATGGTAGGTTTCTCATTTCTTTTCCAAAAGCAGAGAGCCCTGCCCCCAGGCCCCCTCCAAATTACAGCTTCTCCAAGCAATGTACTGCTGGAGGGAGACAGTATGCTTGTTTGGAAGAGAAACCCTGCTTCCCTGCTCGTAAGTAACAGCAGGCTGGATTGCAGAGTGAGACATGGAAATCTCTGGATTTATATGCTGTATATCAAATATCTTAATCTATACTTTCTAACGCGGCAGGTAAATCAGAATCTCCTGAGCCAGGAGGATTACAGCATCTCTCCTCTCCCCTTCATTAAAAGCCTAATACTCTTCTTTGAAGAAGTATAACGTGAGAATGTTTTTTATATATATTTTTTAAAGTTCATTTCCTCATTGTGCGCTATACACTGATAATTGCTGCCACAATAACAATTGATTGAAAATCGAATTTAGTCCCCCCCCCCCCATAGAGAGCTGTTCTTCAAACGTTCAGCCTTAATACAGTGGCTGATGTAATACCCTTCTGCTTCACTAGGCATTTTATATAGGGACATTAAAATTGATTTTCTACATCTTGGCAGATGAAAAAAAGTGTGTTACATGCCCTATTGCCCAAAAGTGTGCAAGCACAGAGCAAAGGTTGCAGTGACAGAGGTGGCCAAAAAAGAAATACCGTAAATAAAAAAGAAATCATACTTCGTATATCCTGTCTGTTTTATCCTTAATAGGGACTTTTATAAGCATGGATCCACAGGATCTTTGCATTGGATCACCCCAAATTCACCATCAGATAACATAGCATGTCCATGGCTACAGCCTGCACCCAAAAAAGCACGCACCCACTGTTGCCTAGGGTTGCAGTGGTGCAAAAACGTGGTTACAAAGCATGGATCCACATGGATCCTCAGGATTTTTGCATTGGGCTACTCCAAACTCACTGTCAGATCACATGTCTGTGGCCACAGCATGAACCACAAAAATCATACATCCACTGTTTCATTTAGAATATTTTTTTTCTTGTTTTCCTCCTCTAAAAACTATGTGCGTGTTATGGTCTGGTGCGTGTTATAGAGCGAAAAATACGGTAATTGTGAACTAGTTGGGTTTTTATTGAACAGTGTTGGATAAATAACGTCCTTCACGTTTCATATGAATTGGTAAATTTCATAACAAATCAGCCTCAGCTCATGGGTTATGATGCTAACTTTTAAAACTACCCAATGTTTGTTTTAAAACAGAACCCTTGTTTGAATGTAAATCTTCCTATGATGGGATTCTTTAAAAATGAAACTAAATTCTTACAAACTTCTCCTGGCCACACAATAGGAAGAGGGGGGGTGGGAGCACATGACCCTGACCCCCCGCTCAGGCTTACTTAGGCCTGTGTCCACGCAGCATGAAATCGTGGCTTCGTTTGTGTCCAAATGCCACTCTGACTACCAAGGCCATTTCTGGTGATCCCATCAGATTCCTTTTTGAAGACCCCTTTGCTTGTTACTGATTTCCTGCAGGGAAGTCGCTTTCATGTGGGAAACAGCATGGTTTTTACATGAAGTTGGTAATGTGCTTTGCAGCAGGGAGTAAATATATATACCCAGGAACCTGCAGTTGGTTCTGACTTCTGAGCAAATATGCACACGGCATATGAGTAGGGTCACTGTGCCCTGTGATGAATGTATTGAAAATGTACTGGAGAGAAAAAAAATAATGGCAGGAAGCAGCTCTAATTTATCTTTTCTAGTGGTACAATATTGAAGATATGAGTACAGTGGTACCTCTGGAAACACACACCTCCAGTTGCGTATCCTTCAGGATGCGAACGCGGCAAACATGGAAGTATTTTTCTGGGTTTCATCCCACGCGCATGCGCAGAAGTGCTCCACCATGCCGCGTGAATGTGTACAAGCGCTCTGCCGCCCTGCGCACATGCGCAGAAGCGGTCCCTCCAGTTGCGGAAACCTCGGGATCCAACCGGAGCTCCGGGGCGGATCCTGTCCTCAACCGGAGGTACCATTGTACAAAGTTATTTAGCTGCCTTAGTCCTTCTCTACGAGTTCATAACCATTTTAAAAATCTCCAATTTGAAAGCCATATAATATGAATTTGATTTCACCCAAACATTCCCTTATTTGGCTTATGGAACTTTTTTTTCTTCTGGTTCCAATCCAGTTAGCAAATCAACCCGCTTTTCCAGCTCTCCTCCATCCCAGTTAGCAAATCACCCTATATAGTCCCATTTTTGTGAAAAGGGATGAAATAGTACCGGAGATGGGACTGATGGGCAGTTTGGTTTCTCCCATATCCTCCTAAAGTAAGAAAAACACTGTTGGGACTCTTCCTCCAGTTTTCTAACCTTTGTGTCAATGACGATGACAACAACAACAACAACACCCCCGCGACCCCCAATACAACCCCCGCTGCCGGGGGAAGAGGCCTCACCCCACCCCCAGCTGGCAGCCCATTGTCTTGCCGAGGTGGGGGTGGGGCGACGGCCACCCTGTAACCAGGTGAGTGGCACCTGGCCAGGTAACCCCGCACGGTGTCGCAAACCCTGCCCAGGGAGGGGGTGAGTGGACATTGCCACAGAATGTGTTTGGGGGGGGGATTCCACAGAGCATTTCTCTAGTTTTTTTCTCCCCTTACTTGGTTGATAATACCATTCAGCAATTCAAACCAGGCAGTTTGCCCGACAATAGCTCTCAAATCAGGAAACGACAACCCTCCTTCATTTTAGTTGGTTTGAATTATTTTGGCTTTTATTACTGGATTTTTATTATTCCATATAAAGTTATTATTAATCACTTCCAAATCACCAGCTTAGGCTCTGTAAAGTTTATTTTCAGAAGAATACACATTTTAACCACAGATATTCTACTTGCAAAATATAACTTGGAAATAATAACTTTTTATTTTCCATTCTAAAGCTCTAATTGATGTTATTAACTCATTAGTAATCTACTCGTTTGTACCTTTTAGTTTTCTTTCTGGATTAAAATGATAGTCCCACAATCAAAATGTGTTTAAAATACAGTACTGGCTATAAACTTATTGTCTGACTAAAGGAAGTAAGTCTTTCCTAAACCGTTGTGTTAACTGAAAAACTCATTGTTTTATGCATTGACAGCTAATGAAAGTAATGTGAAATAATTAACTGTCTGGGTGCTCTGTCTTCACAGAGCATGTGTCTTAAAATAGGACTTCAGTTTAGCTGCAAGAGTAACATTTAATTATTTAAACTCAATTATCCAAATAAAAACAGAGTGTGTTAGAGCTGTGCAACATGTGCAGCTCTTTAGGGTGGGTCCTGTAAAAAGTGATCTGTATGCACAAGAAATCTAGCTCTTGAAGAATGTGTAAGCTGCTGGAAAGCTTGATCTGCAGCTTGAGGGATCGTTTTGTGGCAGCAGACAAAGCTGTGAATGTGAACCTCCTCAAACAAAGCTCTTCTCTGTCCTGGAATTTGCAGGGCTGGAAAGGAAGCCAGCTGAGGGCAGCCTGAAAAGCTGGTAGACATTGTAGAAGGAGACCCAAGTAAGGTCAGGCAGGACAACAACTGGGGTGGTCAAATATTTGATGCGTCGGGAAAGAGCAGAACTCACTGGTAATTGGACTGACACGGCTTCATGGAGAGTTTTTCGTAGTGATGTAATGTTGGTGCTCTCTGTGCTGGGGGGGGAGGCAGCAGGCAGCTCCCTTTGAGGTGCGTGAAATGGAGAAAGGTCCCTCATGTAATGGAGGGTTTTTTTTATATAACAGTTTAGCACAACAAAGAGTTTGGTGAAGAACTCAAGTCATGAAGCTTGGGTGGAGTTGAAAAGCTGCTTCCTGTACCTTCCAAGCAGGGATGGCTAATCCATGCCCTTCCAGGTGGTGTTGGGTTTCCACTGTCATTACCTTGGCTAGTGGAACTTAGGAACCCCATAACATCTGCAGGGCCGGGGATTACCCATCCGACATACAGAAACACATAGCTTATATTTGAGATTGCTGCTTTCTGAGCTCAGGGCCTTTACTCCTGCCCTCAATATTTGAGGGGGTGGTGGCGATGAATGGTAAAATGGGACAGACAGCTACACAATTTGCCCACAAAATGTGTCAATAACAACAGCATAATAATAATTATAATATAATAATAATAATAATTTATTTATATCCTGCCCATCTGGCTGGGTTTCCCCAGCCACACTGGGCGGCTCCCAGCGGAATATTAAAAACACGGTAAAACACCAAACATTTAAAAATTCCCTAAACAGGACTGCCTTCAGATGTCTTCTAAAAGTAAGATAGTTGTTTATTTCCTTGACATCTGATGGGAGGGCGTTCCACAGGGCGGGCACCACTACCGAGAAGGCCCTCTGCCTGGTTCCCTGTAGCTTTGCTTCTCGCAATGAGGGAACTGCCAGAAGGAACTCGGCGCTGGACCTCAGTGTCCGGGCAGAACGATGGGGGTGGAGACACTCCTTCAGGTATACTGGGCCAAAGATAAATCTTGTTTCCACAGTAGGCAGCTATGATACCATAACCTAAGTTTGATTTTCTCGAATGAATGAATGAATGAATTTATTATTTCGGTCACAGACCAGTTCCAGCTCACATATAATATCAAGAAAGTCATAAAACACGATAAGGATACATTTGCGCTTGTCTCTTATGGGTATAAACTAAAATCTAACCCGTAAGGTAAGCTGTAATTTCTAGTTGTGTACAAATACAAAAGGTCTTGCAATTGCTCTTTATACACCTCTGGAAAACGTGCAGATAGTTGTTTCACGTACCAAACGCTCTGCAAAGCTGTTTGTGCCCTTGTTCCTTGGATCAACTCTTGTAAAGCAATTCTCCGTTCCAGTCTGCTGATTACAGAGTAGATCAGGGCTTCCTTTGTTTCATGTTTGTTTGTTTGTTTGTTTGACTTATTAGTCGCTTGCCACCCAAGTGACTTACAGCTGTACACACACTACCATAAGCGAAGCAGAAAGGGGAGAGCGAAACAAACACAACGCACCCTCCATATAAATAATAACAAATAATATTATACTCAAATAATAAATAATACTTCCACCCACGAATTAGCAAACAAAAAAAATAACCTCCCCCCTTTTACCCTCCCCAGCCCACCCAAAAGTCTGGTATCAGGCCAGCTGTTGCAAATCTGCAACATCCCATGTCCTCCTCCAGGGATGGTCTGGTTTCTCTCCTCCTTTGGGGGGGAGGGGGGCAGTCGCAAGGAAAGGAGAAAGATGGCAGCAAACGTTTTACCTGCTTTGCCGTTGACCATCTCCTGCTGCCGGTGGTGTTACTGGCAGCTGTAACTGTTCTGAAATACAGTCAAACCTTGGTTTTCGAACGTCTCGGCTGCTGAACGTCTTGGAAGCCGAACACAGAAAACCCGGAAGTGAATGCTTCTGTTTTTTGAACGCACCTTGGAAGTCAAATGGCTTCTGAGGCGCGTTTCTCCATTTTTCTCAATGGAACTGGCTGACAGCCCTTTGATCCTTGGTTTTCGAACGTTTTGGAAGTCAAACAGACTTCTGGAACGGATTACGTTAGAAAACTGAGGTTCCACTGTACTTCAAGTAGAAGATGAAGTTTGCATGCCTATTATGTTCATGTGAACACAAATTGCATATTGAGCCAGCATGGTGAAGTGGGCAGAGTGTTGAGGTCTGGGTTCAACTTGGCTATGAAACTCATTGGTTGTCATTGGCTGCTACTGTCATTTTTAAGTCCCAGCTCCTGCCAACCTAGCAGTTCGAAAGCACATCAAAGTGCAAGTAGATAAATAGGTACCGCTCTGGCGGGAAGGTAAATGGCGTTTCCATGCGCTGCTCTGGTTTTGCCAGAAAGCGGCTTAGTCATGCTGGCCACATGACCCTGACGCTGTACGCTGGCTCCCTCGGCCAATAAAGCGAGATGAGCACCGCAACCCCAGAGTCGGCCACGACTGGACCTAATGGTCAGGGGTCGCTTTACCTTTTACAGTTCTTGAGAGCTAACTGCAGCAGTTGAAGGACAAGCAACCACTGGAAATTGGGCACCTAAAAAGTGAGTTGTTATTGAGATCTCTTCTTCTGAACCTGTTGCCTATTGGCACTTCGCTGCCCCTCATCTTGATCACCTTGCTCCCCAGAAGGTGTATTGGTTATGAGCAGCAGTTGGCATAATCTTCTGGGTACAGGGTGGCTTTTTCTGATCCTCCTGGTTGCCCTTTTCTGAACGGTTTCCTTCTCCCAAATGTCCTTTTTGAGGTGAGGTGTCCAGAACGGTACTGCAAATCATGGCATAGATTTGCATAATGGCCTTGTGATTCCAGCACCAAGCCTGGACATGATATCTGGCTTGCCATTTTTAATAATCCGTTAAAGTGGGCACCTAAGCACAGATGAATTTATTAAGTAGGTGAGTATTCACAACTTGATAAATTAAAACTGGTGACATGAAACCGTTGTACTAAATGTCATTTTAAGTCTCTCTTCAAAATAATAAAATACCAAATTCTTACCCTGCCAACGGAGCAGTGTTATCGGGTCCTTTTTGTGTCCTGGAGTACTGAATGTTCAGCCAATCTGGTGCTCTGATTGGCTGAACATTCTCACCCTTAACGTTGAATAGAGGGTGCCTCGTGCAGCTGATGTAACTTGGAAAACTTTTTGAGTCATTGTTAAAAGCAATTGGCTCCTGCATCTGTGCCTCGTGTATCGAGAGGTCCTTTAAATATGATTTCTGGAATAAATTTGTGATTAATTCTTAAACTTGCTCCCCCTTCCCTTCCACTTGAAGCGTGTTCTTGAGAAAACTTCCTGCAATCAATGTTTATTCAAGATAAATTTGTTTTTTCTGAGGTTTTCTTAGCAGAGGCTTTTGGCTCCGTTAAGTCACAGTTTCGACTCTAGCAGAATTAAACTGAAATATATGTTGTTGTGGCTGTTGCTGCTGCTGTAGCCTCTAGCAGAACTAAACTGAAATTGTTGTTGTTGTTATAGAATTCCTTACTAGTCTGGAAAAACTTCTGTCTTGTTATTCTGCTGTTAACAGCAGTTTGTTCTGCGGGAAATGGCAGGTGAAGCTTTGCTGCAACACAACAAAATAAGAGTATCCCTTGACCTATAACAGCTACAACTGCACACTCAAACAGCTACAGAAGTTGGTTGAAAAGTTGACAACCCTATTTTTTAAAGTTAGGTATTGCACATTGCCAATGCAGTTGCAGGCAGTGCTTTTGTGTTGAAAAAATCTGTTGTTTAGAAACAAGTCAAATTGAGAAAAAAGGCTTAAGTTGCCTTGGAGCTTCTCACAGGTACCGTATTTTTCGCTCTATGGGATACACCAGATCATAGGACGCACCGGACCATAGGAGGGGGAGAACGGGGGGGGGGGGATTCTCCCCCTCTCTGCTCAGCGCCCCTTCAGCAAAGTGGCAGGAGCCTGGAGAGCAAGAGGGATCGGTGTGCACCCACCCCTCGCGCTCTCCAGGCTTCAGACGGCTATCCGCAAGCCTTCAGAGCGCGGCGGGAACTCCTGCAAAAATTGGCCCGGTGGGGGTGACATGGCTGGGATTCAATCTCCCGCCCCTGAGCCGGGTCAGCAAGAGAGCCCAGATGCCCTGGAAGGTGAGCGGACTTGTATGCCAAGGCCCCGTGCCCTGTAGTTCCTCATTGATTAATAAACACACCATGATAATTGATCAATAAATTAATTGATTAATAAACACACCACTGTACTGAGTACAGTGGTACCTCTGGTTGCGAATGGGATCTGTTCCATTGCCCCGTTCGCAACATGAGCAGAATGCAACCCGCATCTGTGCACGGGTCGCGATTCGCCACTTCTGCACATGCGCGTGACGTCATTTTGAGAATTTGCGCATGCGCAAGCAGTGAAACCCGGAAGTAACCCTTTCCGGTACTTCCGGGTCACTGCAGGGTGCAACCTGAAAAGATTTAACCTGAAGCAAACGTAACAAGAGGTATGACTGTATTTTGGATTATGGGCTAAAGCAGGCCACAGCTTTATTGGTTACAGATGTGAGCGGTTTGGCTTAGGCACTGGGTGAAACCAGGCTATATATTGACTCCTGTCCATCTGCAGGGAGTCAAACTGAGGGTAAGCCACCAGAAGGGGGAGCCCTATGACTTACATCAAATAGGGGCACCCCGAGGGGTCCTCGTTGGGGTCGTGGCATGGCCCTAGCCCATGCCCAGGCTTCGGACAGGATCCACACCTCCGGATCCCTTTAACAGGATACCCTTATTGAGGAGGGGCAGGTGAAGGTTACAACCTCCCCTCCATTAAACAGAGGGGCGGGCCGGCCCAAAAGTAGCACAGACCTGGCCCTGTTCAGGTGACGTTCCCACTTGCTTTATCTGCTGCTGGTTTTACAAAAGCTCCTTGCAAGAGACTTTACATGTACCTTCGTTATCCATGAAAATCTTTCGGTAAAAACAATAATAGCAAAAGCTCCTCAAGCCCTCAAAAGCCGGCGCTGGGCTTAAAGGGTGCAATGGGGGAAAGGGGCGGGGGGAGACTGCAGGCGGGAGAGAAAGGGTCGCTGCAGCAGCAGCCGGCTTCGGGGAAGTTCAAGTGCTTTCTTCCTGCTAGCTGAGCTGTTGCAAATGATTCGGCAAAGGAAGTGCCAGTCCACGGAGCAGGCTTGCTTTGGGCTTTAGAACGGCTCTTTTCTCCTCGTGAACTTTTGTAGTAACGGAAAGTGGCTTCTGGGTTCCTGCGTGATGTGCTGGCACCTCTTTTTTAAATGCATGTGGGTGGGCATAAAAGCAACATCTTTTTCTTTTTTACCTCTTTCTGGGGAGCATAATTTGGAAGTCTATGGGTTGCGATGGCCAGGATCACATCAGTCGCAGGAAGGGCTGGGATTGGTCTCTCCAGTCTGGTTTGATTCCGTACCTTAAAAGATGGTGCGTCACCCTTTGAATGACGCTCTGGGAGAGTTGCCTGCCTTCCTCCAGGAAAGGGTGCACATTTTGACGGAGGAACTCTGTGAGCGACTCGGGTACAGTGGTCTGCTGAAATTGCAAAGCAACCTGTTGGAGTGCCAACAGGTTGCAGGAGAGGTAAAGAGCAAACTATTTCCGAAAGAGATCGCCTATATTTTAAATATGCCATCCTGTTCTTCTGACTACTGCCTTTTTCATGCTGTTGAGGTAAGATTATTTCTATCCCCCACCATCTCATTACCTCATTCCACCCCACCTCCCCAAAAAGAAATTGCTTTGTTTTCCTGGGAACTAGAATGTGCCTCTTAAATGTTAGTTTAACACAGGGTTAAATCTTGGTGTTCTGCGTTTGGGAAACATTTTTTTTGCAGAGTTAATGCTATTGAAGTAACATAAGGCTGTAATAAGGAATCGTCTGTCTAACTGTGAGGGTCATAGAGAGCTTGCTAACTATAATATTTCCTTATTAATACTTAGAGCATATACAGTGTGTCTATATTTAGTTGCAAAAGAATATTGGAATCTGGGGAAGGGGGATGAGGGAAGTGTGTGTGAATAATGCTCATAATGAATCTTTTGATTTTAAACGCCCACGAGATAACCATATTTTCAAAGGGCAGATTTTCCGCTGAGTTTTACTGCACACTAATAGAAGGACCAATCCTGGACACTGTGAGATTAGCACCTCTCACCCCTCCGAAAAACCAAAACGAAACAAAATTGTTTCTGAAGCCCTGGTGTAGGATATATATTAATTTTTTAATTAGTACTACTATGGTGTATTTTTGCTGGCATAGTGCATTATCTGACTGTGTCCCCTTTGTCCAACCTTCCTGGAGAAGACCAACAATATTGCAAAATAAATTGTGTTTCCGGAGCCTGGGAATTCAAGGAGCATCAAGTACAGATTGTGATTTTGTGGGAGCACAAGAAGCGCAGAATACGTGTTTTTGTTTTTTCTCTATCTAGTCGATATGGGTAGAGATGCACTTAAACGAACACACTGTTTGTCTGTGTGTCTGCATGTGCACACGAATAAGGTTCCAGTGTCCTTCAAAACTCCTTGCCTCTTCCCAGAGTAAAAATCTTTCAGATTATGCTTAGTTGTCAGAATTTGGGTTGCACCTTGGTACAGAACTTTACTATTGTAGTGCAGAATATAAACAGCACTGACCACGTAGAAGTGATCAGTTTCTTTTTAAAAATGTTTTTGATTGCTGTTTTAAAGGCATATATATTTTTTGTATTGCAGGATATAAAAGTCTTTACAGAAGACGGAACATGCAAAGTGGTCGAGATCCTAGCAGATATGACAGCCCGGGACCTCTGCCAGTTGCTCGTTTACAAAAGTCATTGTGTGGATGATAACAGCTGGACCCTAGTGGAACATCACCCTGTCCTAGGATTAGGTAGGGAAGGAAGTTCTCTTAAAGTGTAATACCCAGCACAGAGCAATAAATCGGCCCACTTTTCCCAGGTGATCTGCTTTAAATATTACGAATGGATTTCTGTCTGTTATAGGTGAACACTTGGTGCAACAATTAAGATGCAATATATTTGAGCTTGGGTTTATGTTGATTTTAATTTATCTATAATAGAGGGTAACAAATACCTGGCAGATACTGACATTCACGTGTAAATTTTGAGGATCCCAGATAATTGTTATGAATGCACCTAAATATAGAGCGTGAACTGAGTGACATTAGGTGACAATATTCACTGATTGTGTATGTACCGTATTTTTCGCTCTATAAGACGCACCAGACCACAAGACGCACCTAGTTTTTGGAGGAGGAAAACAAGAAAAAAATTCTGAATCTCGAAGCTAGAACAGCAAGAGGGATCGCTGCGCAGTGAAAGCAGTGATCCCTCTTGCTGTTCTGGCTTCTGGGATAGCTGCGCAGCCTGCATTTGCTCCATAAGACGCACACACATCTCCCCTTACTTTTTAGGAGGGAAAAAGTGAGTCTTATAGAGCAAAAAATACAGTAACTCTTGTGGAGGGAGACATGCACAAAATGTATCTGGGCATTCTTTGTAATACTGTACACTGATAGTTTTGTGTGTGACTTTGGCAAATGAACAGTTTATGCAAATATAGCTGGACTCCCAGAAGAGAATTTGGTGTCCTAGACCATAGGTAGGCAAACTAAGGCCCACAGGCCGGATCAGACCCAATTGCCTTCTGGATCCGGCCCGTGGACAGTCCGGGAATCGCTGCCTGGATTGCCAGTGTGCATGTTCTTTCCCTCTCCCTCACATGGTGGCGGCGGTGGTGCCTTCTCCCTCCCTCCCTCCCTCCCTCCTCCTGGCTTCTCTCCGCCCTGCCTAGAGGAGGAAGGGGGCTGGGCTTTGTTGGTGCCAGCAGCAGTGCTTGAGCAGCCACCATTTTAAGCAGTCCCTCTCCGGAGCCCTTTCGCTCGCCGTTCATCGTCCCGCAGCCACTGGGGCTTGTGGTGCTCTTGCATCATTCCCTCCCCAAAATATAGTCTGGCCCCCCACTGAGGGACAGTGGACTGGCCTCCTGTTGAAAAAGTTTGCTTACCCCTGTCCTAGACAGCTCAGCCGATCACCAGGCTTGGGTCTCGAGCACACTGCCCTGGCTGTCTACTTCAAGAAAGCCCTACACGGGGAGAGATTCTTCCTTGGACTTTGTTTCAGGAAAGTGGAAATGGCAGCAGCACATCATGGGAAGTTCTTGCATAAGCCTTGACACTCTCCCTTCCAGGCAGCAACTCTTGTTGGAATTAAGAAGCCATGGTGACAGTTGGTGCGGGAGAACTATGTGGAACTGGTTTAATGGTATATACCTGGAAACTGGATGCTGCCTCTCTGTCTCTCTCTTCCTGTATCCTTTCCTTTCAGATTTGTTAGTGGTGTGTTGCGCTGTATAATCCCCTTCACTCCAAAAAGGTTCCTGAGTAATGTGCCCATGTAGTAAGGCATTAACAGTGAATTTCGTTTTGATAGATGTTGTTCAGAGGCACTAAAAGAAGGCTTGGTGTTGGTGGGATCTATTAGTGTCAGCAATCTAAAAACATATTTTTAAATAACGAGTCCCTTTGATTAGAGATATTTTATGGGGGGGGGGCATTTATCATATTTTTGAAGTCTTAAATGTCAGTGTGATTTGACTTTAAAAAGTTAATTGTATGATTCTTGCAAAGTAGTACATTTTTGAAAGAGACTTGTAGACTTGCCAAAGACATATGGAAGAAAAGAAAAAAACTTTTTGAACGATGTTCTTCTTTCAGCCGATTCTCACTTTAAAATTCTAGGTCCTCGTTCTATAGGGCCTTTCCCATCCAAGATTACCAAGGTGCTGTGTAAACAGAGGCTTTTGTCCTTTGTGTCCAATATCCTCCTTCTGCCAGATTCTTTCAATGATGCCACAATTCAGTGTCTGTGACATCACAATAGCTTCCATGGTGACTAATTGTGCTGTCAAACTCTGCTGTGTGACATCGCTGAATGAATTAGGCAGCAGGCTGATGAGGAAATCAAAAGCTTCTGTTTACATACACAAATAACTTGGTAATTCACAATGATGGGAAAGGGACATTAGGCTTATCAGTCAGTATTTTGCTTCAGCTGCATTCCGAATTTAGTTGAAATCCATTTTGTTGCAGATCCAGGATTTGCACAACATGTAAATGAGAGCGCTCTCTCTCTCCACTTTTCCCACAACATGTGCAATTTTATACACTTCTGATCATGTCCCTCCTTACTTGCCTTTTTTCTAAATCAAAGAGCCCAAAATGCTGTAACCATTCCTCATGAGGTATTGCTCTGAGCCCTTGATGGTTTTGGTTTCCTCTTTCTGAATCTTTTCCAGCTCCACAACATCGTTTTTTAGATGAGGCAACCAGAAAAGTATGGAGAATTCCAAATGGGAATACTTTCCGAATTTTATTGAACAAGGTGCAGCTGTTACGATCCTCCCTCTGGGAACCTGCACATTTGTTTGTTCACACTAAACCTTGCTTTATCTTAGCATTGCATTTAAACTGGGACATTGATTCCTTTAGAATCTGAAGTACTAGGGCCCTGGGAAGTTCTAATGGCAATTGTTTAGCTGTGTTTTTTAGTAGAGCCCCCACCAGCAATTTTGAAGCTTCATTCCCATACCCTGTTTGCAACGCAACACCATCACAAGGTGCTCAGGTTATCTCCTCTGCTCAAGTTGTCCATGAGATGGTGGACAGTGGAATTCAGTCTTCAGAAGGGAACTCCTTTTCATGATCCTCAATGAACTTTGATCACAACACATGCCAGTTTGTAGGGTTGGGGATGCACATTGCCAAGGGTACTTTGTACAGAGGCCCTGGACACCGGCAGAGCCGGCACACTTCATATCATTCATTCATTCATTCATTCATTCATTCATTGTATTTGATAGACTGGGATTTTAATGTGTTTTCTATCTCCAGTCTCATTTCTTTACATTTAGCTTCTAGGGTTTCCTTTTATATGAGTGGGAAATAAGTCCATCTATGTTTATGTTCCAGCTCTGTTTTCTTTTCATTGTTTTTTTAAATGAAATTTTCTTTTAATTTATAATTTTAATATAATTTATATTTCTGCAGACCTAGGGTGTTCTCTGAATGTGTAGAAACTACTTCCTTATTTTATGTGGCCCCATTTTCCTTTCAAATTGGTAGATCTCTACAACTTAAGTTGACTGTTGGAGGGAATGCTGGGATGGCCACACTTGGAATATTGTGCTGTTTCAAGAAGTATACAGTGGTACCTCGGTTTAAGAACAGCTCTGTTTACGAACGATTCGGTTTACAAACTCTGCAAAACCGGAATTAGTGTCCCAGTTTGCAAACTTTACCTCAGTCTAAGAATGGAAGCTGAACTGTGGAAGGGCACCGGCGGCAGGAGACCTCATTAGGGAAAGCACATCTCAGTTTAAGAACGGTTTTGGTTTAAGAACGGACTTTCGGAACGGATTAAGTTCATAAACCGAGGTACCACTGTATTGTTGCTGAACATGCAGAATAAAGCAGAAAAAGCAACCAGGAAGCAGGAGGTCCTTCACTACAGAAGGGTTTTTTTTTACTTTGAGAAGAGAATGCGGGGCTAAAAGGATATGATGGATACATGCACAATATAGAGAAAGTTGATAGAAGTTTTTCGCCCTCCCTTATTATGCTAGATCTTGGGTTAACTGTCAGCCAGTTAAACTGATTGGCAGGAGAAAATGGTCAGACAAAAAATACATCACACAATGCTTAATATATTTCACGAAGTTTGCTACTACTAGATGTGGCAATGGCCATTTATAAAGGGAACTAGACATCTCTAAAGGTAAAGGGACCCCTGACGGATTAGGTCCAGTCGTGGATGACTCTGGAGTTGCGGTGCTCATCTCGCTTTATTGGCCGAGGGAGCCAGGTTATGTGGCCAGCATGACTAAGCCGCTTCTGGCAAAACCAGAGCAGCGCACGGAAACGCCGTTTACCTTCCCACCGGAGCGGTACCTATTTATCTGCTTGCACTTTGACGTGCCTTTGAACTGCTAGGTGGGCAGGAGCAGGGACCAAGCAACGGGAGCTCACCCTGTCGTGGGGATTCGAACCGCCGACCTTCTGATCGGCAAGCCCTAGGCTCTGCGGTTTAACCCACAGCACCACCCGCATCCCATAGACATCCTTAAGTAAGGGAAATCTGTCAGCTGCTAGTCAAGATTCCTATTAGAAATCCCCAGAGTTCAGAAGCAGAAGCTAGCGAGCATTGCAGTGGAGGGCTGCTCTGCTCATGGGTGTTGCAGAGACATCTGGCTGGTCAGTGTAGGAAACAGAATGCTGGATGTGATGTCTTGAACTGGCCTGATCCAGATCCCGCCCCACCTTGCCCACACATGACTTATGCCTCTTAACTGTGGTTAACAGAGTAACCCGATTTATGCTGGACCTGCACATTGACTACCAAACTTGGCTATTTCTTCTGCATTATTAAATAATAGGTAACAGCACTCATATAACCACATTGTTATGCAGATGTTTTTGGGCCTTCCTGAATTAATACTTTCCTTGGAAGAAGAGACGGGGAGGACCATTTGTGTGATATTGGGTGGTCCTAACATCTGAGCTAGTGTCCTGTTTTAGAACAGTGGTTTTCCCAGTATATTCTGAGAAACCTTGGCATTTCTTAGAAATTTATCAGCAACTACTCAGTGGGAAGATCAGTAATGGACAGTCCATGTCCTTTATTTATATGTGCGCGCGCACACACAGGAGCACAAACCTGCTTCCACTGTTTACTAATTCAAAATATTTTATTTTCTGTTCTGTTCTTAGAGAGGTGCTTAGAAGATCATGAGCTTGTTGTTCAAGTTGAGTCTACAATGGGAAGTGAAAGTAAATTTTTGTTCAGGAAGAACTATGCAAAATATGAATTTTTTAAGAATCCTGTGGTGAGTATCCTGTTGTTTTTTCATAACCTCGGGGGGCGGGATGTCTTCTCCATGTGCCTTCTACACTGTATAATTTGGATTGGGTTTTAAAACACTAGATGGTATCATAGCAATAATATGAAAGATTCTTACAACATATATGTAGAATAACTCCCAGCAGAATAACTAGTAGTAATAAGGAATGCTAACTCCCTGTGGATTCCCACGCCTTCTGCTTCTTATTTTTCATGAAGAAACCTGCAGAAGATAGTCTTGTGAAGAGGCACCCATCCTTCACTTCCGGGGGGGGGGGCATTGCTCATTTGTTAAGTACCTTTTTTGAATGCAAGAGGTTCTCAGTTTGATCCTTGGCCTCTCCATTTAGCAGGATCTCAGGAGGGCTGGGAAAGACCCTAGAGAGCTACTGCCAATCAAAGCAGAGAATATGGAATTACATGCTCTAACCCTGTATAAGGCAATTTCACTTTGTCATCATCAATCATTGTATGCCTCAAAACAAGCTGCATGGTTTTACTGACAATGGCAGTAAATGATGATTGCTCTGAGTATCATAAAGCTTGTTCCTCATTATTTGTGAAACAAATAATACCATTTGAGGCTAATGGACTATCTGTTTCTCAGCCCATTCTTCCAATAATAATAATAATAATAATAATAATAATAATAATAATAATAATAAATTTATTATTTATACCCCGCCCATCTGGCTGAGTTTCCCCAGCCACTCTGGGCGGTTCCCAATCAAGTGTTAAAAACAATACAGCATTAAATATTAAAAACTTCCCTGAACAGGGCTGCCTTCATATGTCTTTTAAAGATAGGATAGCTGCTTATTTCCTTCACATCTGAAGGGAGGGTGTTTCACAGGGCGGGTGCCACTACCGAGAAGGCCCTCTGCCTGGTTCCCTGTAACCTCACTTCTCGCAATGAGGGAACCGCCAGAAGGCCCTCGGCGCTGGATCTCAGTGTCCAGGCTGAACGATGGTGGTGGAGACGCTCCTTCAGGTATACAGGACCGAGGCCGTTTAGGGCTTTAAAGGTCAGCACCAACACTTTGAATTGTGCTCGGAAACATACTGGGAGCCAATGCAGATCTCTCAGGACCGGTTTATGTGGTCCCGGTGGCCACTCCCAGTCACCAGTCTAGCTGCCGCTAAATGTTAAGCCTAGTTAAATTAAACCTTTGAATCGCTTAAGATGTGCCTTTGAGTATTTATGGGATCATTACAAGCTTTGCACAAATGCCCTTGCATGGCAAAAGCACAGGAGTCAAACATTGTTTGCATACTGCGTGCTTCCTCAACCTCTGCCCTCCAGATGTTTTGAGACTACAGTTCCCATCATCCCTGACCTGGTCCTGCTAGCTAGGGATCATGGGAGTTGTAGGCCAAAAACATGAGGTTGAGGAAGCCTGGCATACTGGTTCTGGGACTTTTAGACTTCTCAAATTAGAAGGGTCTCCAAGAGCCCTCCAGTGTAATCCTCTGCAGTGCCGGAATCACAACTAGAGAGAGGGCCGCCCAGCCTCTGTTGAAAACCTGCCTTGAAGGAGAGCCCACCACCTTCTGAGGTAGTCCATTCCACAGCTGAACAGCTCTTACTGTCAGAAAGGTCTTCTTAATGTTTAGTCACAGTCTCTTTCCTTGTAACTTGAATCCATTGCTTTGGGTCCTGTCCTCTGGAGCAGCAGAAAACAAGCTTGCTCCATCTTTCATGACAGCCCTTCAGATATTTGAGGATGGCTATTATATCATCTCTCAGCCTTTTCTTCTCCCAGTGAAACATACACATCTCCCTCGACCATTCCTCATAAGGCTTGGTTTCCAGATCCTTGATCCTCCTCTGCACATGCTCCAGATTTGATGCGGTCCTGTGAGCTGCTGTGCCAGAAAAGGAGATGCAGCGCATTGGACTTCAAAGCATTGAGCACTGATGCTTACCCTCTTAAAATGGATTTATACTTTTGAAAAAGTTGTGTTCTCTGACCTGGAAGCCCTAATCCCAGATATGTGAGGGCTAGCTAGTTGTGATTAAGGGAGGCACCCTACACATTCTCTTAAGATGTCTTTAATTGTAGCTTCCAGAGATTAAGACTTCCAGAGCTGAACACTTGGGGAAGTTTGGTTTACACTAATCTTTGTCTTGTTATATTTTTCCATACTATCAATATATTAACCAGTGAGTGACATAGTTCATTCAGCTAGGTCTCCAGATTTTGGTGAACTCTGTTATCAGCCCTCTCCAGAATGACCAGTGGGCAGGGACAATGGGAGGTGTCTACCCTGCTTCAGAGGAAGTTCATTCTGTGTACAAAAGAGGTTTGAAGCATCCTGATGCCGTAACGTTACCCTGTCCCTTTTCTCTCTCTCTTCCTCACACTCCCCAGAACTTTTTTCCGGAACAAATGGTTGCTTGGTGTCAGCAGTCAAACGGCTGTATTCCACAGTCACAACTTTTACAGGTAGGCTGGAGTAGAGTTGGGAGTAGTTTTCCATGTTAAGAAACTGAATATATCATTGATGAGTTTGGGTCTGCAGATGCATGCTTCAAGGCTAGTTGAATGGATACTGTATTGTCATTTCAATAAATCTCAGCATTTATGTTTAAAATATTCTAGGCCTATTCAGAGGTTACCGTTTTTACTTCCATTATGGGGGGAAAAGGGTAACAGAAACAGGATATGATAAAGCCGTTGATTCTTTTGGAGGGTGGCAAACTCACAGAACCCGGTTGTTTAACTAGGGTTGCAAAATCTCTTGAGGCTCAGGCTGGGAGCCAGAGTCAGCCCACTCCTTCAGCAGAGTGCAGTGGCTTTCTCAAGCATCACATTATGGACGTCACAAAAGAACAGAAAGGTCTCTATACAAAGGCATCCATGCGGGCAGCATGGTGCACTGTGAGAGGCAAGATGGGAACTGAGGATGGAGCGTGCCTGGTCTATATCCTGGTGGCAGTTGTGCTCGTTGGAGTTGCACTGTATCCAGAGAGCATCCTCAGCAGTCTGGGTGTGACTGGCAGGTTTTGAGGACTGGGTCCTTCTTACTGATGTCTGTGGAGAAGTGTAAGTTACACCACGCTTTAGGTGGCTTAACTTAGTCCAGTTTGGCTGCAAAATGAGCAGAAGCTGGTTCTGGTGTTACCTGCTCCTGCCATGCACCTCTTTCATGTGCCGGACATCTCTCTTTGGCAGACATATCTTACACGGGAGTAGGAGGGTATTGCTGAATCCAGTCCCCGTTCCAGCCAGGTGTATCTAGGGGCTGGATTGCAACCAAAGTTTCCAATTCTCATTTCTATTTTACTATGCTGGGTTTGGCAAGATCAGCTAAAAATCTCTGTCCGATTTAAATTCTTATTAAGTTTTAGTAATAGTTTAGGAGTATCTTCTCTGCTTTTTTTGAAAAAAATCCCATCTATTTTTCTATTGGAAGTTTCTCACACAAAGTTGATTACTATTTCTCCTGAAGTATAATAAGAGGAAGAGACTATTTATTTGAAATTCCTATTTGTTTTTTTCTTGGTCTGCTTTCATTTTTAAAAATCTATTCACTTTATTTTTATCTGCTTTTGTTATTACAGCTTAAATATTCATTCTTTTTTAAAAAGTAATGTCATTGAAATTTTTACATTTATTTTTAAACATATTTTTCATGGCCTCCACAGCATCTATATCTACATCTAATGATGTTTTATGCTTATTTAAAATAATTTAAATAGCACTCTTATTAACCTGTATAGACCTCTACTATTCAGGCATGTTGATATATACTGCAAACTCCTACCTCCACAAAAGTCTCTCAAGTCATTAAATTAATGTCTTATATCTTTCAGTTATTTTGCATAATCCCCAATTGTTTTCATTAAATTCTGCTTTTCCATATATCATATTAATTATCTCCTATATCGGTCCATAATTAGCCTGTCAATTAATTATACTGAAATACCAAATATCTCTGTTGAAGTGCTGGGCTATCAATTTAAGGTGATCCTTTTCCAACAAGTACTGAATTTCCAATTAGTGCCTCATGCATTTTCATTTAATCTCCAACAGAATTTTTTAAACTCAAATAGCTGTCCTGAAATCCAAGGATTTTTGCATGTGAAAGAACAGGGGAGGAAGTCTTGGAAGAAGCAGTATGCTTGCCTGAGGAGATCTGGACTTTACTGCTCTACGAAAGGGTCTTCAAAGGTAATTTCACTTAGGTTAGTTTAACAAAGGTAGCATTTATGCTTTGAAGGCACCTCTTCTAAAAACAATTATTGGGTTTGAGCACAATCCACAGGACAGCTCTTTTGCACAAGCCCCATTAGAACAAACCCATTAAGTGGTACACTTCTTGATGATCTCAATTCGAGTTAAAGTCAAAGTGTTAAGTTAAAAATCTATATCTTATCCCTTGCTCATAACTTATTTAAAAGTGATAAGAGTTTCTAAAATATTTTCAGTCCACCTTTCTGGCACTCGCAGGCATGTCCAAAGTCTGTTTCAGGGGCCTAATCCAGCCCGCCAGTTGGTTTAATCTGGCCCCCTGTGGCAGTTTATTTCCTGGGGGGAAATCCTAAAACACCTCAGCAACTACAACCCTAAAAAAGCTCAACAACTTCAATCCTTAAAAAAGGTCAACTACTTTGCTTGGCTATTTGGTCGGCTCTCACAGCCCTTCACTTCATTTAATCTGGCCCTCTTTGAAAAAAGTTTGGACACCACTGCTGGCATTTGACAACAATTTAAAATATACAGTCATACCTCTTGTTATGTTTGGTTCAGGTTACGTTCTTTCAGGATACGTACCGCGGCGACCCGAAAGTAACGGAATGGGTTATTTCCTGGTTTCGCGCATGCGCAGATGCTCAAAATGATGTCACGCTCATGCGCAGAATCGGTGAATTGTAGCACACGCAGACGCGGGTTGCATTCTGCTCTATGAACGGGGCTCCAGAACGAATCCCGTTCGCAACCAGAGGTACCACTGTACAATAGTTTGAGAAGCAAACCAGTTTGTTTAAAATGGCAGAATTGTTATATTTGTCAAATAGAATAACAAAACTGCAGCTGTTCATGGTATACAATTTGTCAGTTTAAAAATATAACAAAACGTAAAAGCTAATGCTAGAGAAGAACTTCTAAGATAAAAGGGTCTTCAGAGCTTTTCCTAAAAGCGGAGGTGTGCATTCCATGACAGAGCGGGTCCTGCTTTGCAGCATCACTGGCTTGAATCTCTGAACTTTGAGGTCTTTGGTCTCCATCAGATATTCTAAGGTGTATGTGCTTCATATGGGGAAGGGGATGTGTAATGCAACGTAAAAAGAGGCGGACTGACTACAGTTTATGAAGCACCCAATACTGTGCTTTAGTATATTGATGGTCAGTGAAATGCCACAGGTATTTAGACCAGTTCACTGCATCCAAAGAAACGGGTTTTTAAATCATTGTATCTCATGTTGGATGTGGAATGGTTCGGGGTCTTGCACAATTACATGGTGACTTTTGTATCAGTAACCCGTTAGAGTGTCTTCACTGCCCTCGTATGGCTGTATACTTTTACTTTCAGGGAATGGGCCAGCTGAAGTGCCTTAATGCTGTATCTTTAACCTTTGCAATCCTTCCCATAGGAACCAAGGCACCTGCAGTTGTTAGCAGACCTTGAAGATAGCAACATTTTCTCACTGGTAGCAGGCAAGAAGCTCCACAATGCTCCTACAGATTATGGATTTTGTATAAAGGTAATCCCTCCTACTGGACTTAACTGTCAGGGGTCCTTTACCATTAGAGCAGCGGTTCTCAACCTGTGGGTCCCCAGATGTTATTGGACTACAACTCCCATCATCCCTAGCTAGCAAGCCCAGAGCTCAGGGATAATGGGAGTTGTAGTCCAACAACATCTGGGGACCCTCAGGTTGAGAACTGCTACTTTAGAGGGATGCGGGTGGCACTGTGCAGGCTAAACCACTGAGCCTAGGGCTTGCCGATCGGAAGGTCAGCAGTTCGAATCCCCGTGACAGGGTGAGCTCCCGTTGCTCGGTCCCAGCTCCTGCCAAGCAGTTCGAAAGCACATTAAAGTGCAAGTAGATAAATAGGTACTGCTCCGGCGGGAAGGTAAACGGCGTTTCTGGGCGCTGCTCTGGTTTTGCCAGAAGCGGCTTAGTCATGCTGGCCACATGACCTGGAAAAACTGTCTGCAGACAAACGTTGGTGCCGCAACCCCAGAGTTGTTCGCAACTGGACTTAACTGTCAGGGGTCCTTTCCCTTTTTAATCCCTCCGATTATAGTAGATAGTTTTGTTTGTACTTAGAAATGTTAAAACTCCTACGTGGCTGTGGACTCTCTTTCCTTGGAGGTTTTTCAGCAGAGGTTGGGTGGCCCTCTGCCATGGATGCTTTAGCTGAGATTCCTGCATTGCTGGGGGTTGGACCTTTTGAACTCTACAATTCTATTATTCCATATCATGTAGTTTTAAAAATAACATTACAGTTTCAGTTATCTTGCGGATTTTCTCTTCGTCAGGACCTACTAGGAAAGATGATCCAAGATCAGGTTTATTGCGTTTAAGCCCAGATCCCTTTTTTGATCTGAGTGGTTTGTGTCAGCCCCACTTGCTAAATGTTTGTGCCGTGACAGCTGCTGCTCTTAAAATAGACTAAGATACATCAGAGGAACGAGCTCCCCAGGCTTAGCTTCCCAGTGCTGTCTCTTATATTGCCCTGGTTGTCATGACACAGTAAGCTAAACAATGGCTTACTGGGACCACACAAATGTGCAGGAGCTGGGAGCCGCTTAGTGTTCCCCCTGCCCTTCTTACTCCCATGCCATGCTGAGCTAAGCCACGGATTGACTTACGATGGCGTCACAGGAATGACTCAGAAAAAGGTAGTTCCATGGATACAGGACATGGTCAGTGAGGAAAGAGCTTAACCACAAGCAAATCTCAAATCACACCTGAACTCTAAACCTATTAAGTGATGTCAGCAAGCCAGCACTCTTGGCCTCTGCTCCTAGATCTGCGAAAAGGGGATAATAGCCCTTACTTGCCTTGTAGGATGGATCATGGCTGGTTGCCTTACTGTGAGAATAAGTTCTGTTTTGTCTTTGTTTTGTAGCCCAACCGAATGAGAAGTGAAACAAAAGAATTGAGGTTTCTGTGTGCGGATGACGAGCAGAGCAGGACGTGCTGGATGACTGCCTTTAGGCTCCTCAAGGTACTTTAGTCTTGGGGCCAGTTTACATTTATGGTGGCCTTCAGGGGAAGGCCATCACAAGACTTGTGGTTGGGCCCCCACACCCACGGAGGTGGATGTTTGAGAGAACTAAAGCTGCCATACGAGTTCTAAACAGGCGGCTGATGCAATCACAGTGGCCCCCAAATGGTCTGCAAATTGTGTATGTGGTCCCTGCCTGGAAGTCCCTTTTCTCTCAAATCAACAACCATTATAAAAGCATGAACTTGGAATCATTCAGATGGGTATGATGAGTCTTGCTCTTCCTTCCACCCCAGGGGGCAATAACCCGCAGGCTATATAGCCAGCAATAGGATTTTGTCACTCTCAGGACTCTCCAAAATGTTTCATTCTTTAATTTTTTTTAAACAGTTAAACAAAATTCTTACTATTGTAGCAGGGTCCCTGCTGTGATACTATGATGCCACACTGTTTTTTGTGGAGCCCCAACTCCACAATATTTGAGCTATTTCAGCAAGAGGTGCAAGAGGGCATTTTCTGTGGTGCCCCCCTCCCCACTTTGAAACTCACTGCCTTTTAGAGGTGGCTCCAGCTCTGGGTGTACTGTATACAGGAGACATAAAACACTGCATCTTTTAATCACAGCTTTCAGAAATAGGTGATTGTTAACCTTACTTGTAAGGGACGTGGGTGGCGCTGTGGGTTAAACCACAGAGTCTAGGACTTGCCGATCAGAAGGTTGGTGGTTCGAATCCCCACAACGGGGTGAGCTCCTGTTGCTCTGTCCCTGCTCCTGCCAACCTAGCAGTTCGAAAGCACATCAAAGTGCAAGTAGATAAATAGGTACTGCTCCAGCGGGAAGGTAAATGGTGTTTTTGTGCGCTGCTCTGGTTCGCCAGAAGCGGCTTAGTCATGCTGGCCACATGACCCGGAAACTGTACGCCGGCTCCCTCGGCCAATAAAGCGAGATGAGCGCCGCAACCCCAGAGTCGGCCATGACTGGACCTAATGGTCAGGGGTCCCTTTACCCTTTACCTTTACCTTAACCTTACTTGTAAGTGACTTTTTGGGCCATGTTCCGTGTGTTTTAGTGGTTTGATTGTTTTCCATTGTGCTTTATGGTTTTATTATTATGCCACCTGCCCTGGGACCTATTGGTGAAGGGTGGTTAATTAAAGAATTGAATAAACAAACATACATAAAGAAAATAAATACCTGTCTTTTCTCCCCCCGCATTACAATCTGCAGTATGGGATGTTACTGTACCAGAACTACAGAATTCCGCAACAGAGAAAAGCTGCGCTTCCGCATTTCACCACTCCTATAGTAAGTTTATAATTTTAAGTTCTGATATAGTCAACTCAGAGTTTAAACAAGAAGCTTCTTGCCCGCAAGTAGTGACTTTGGAGTTGCCAGATGTGGATCAAGAGGAATAGAATTGCCTGGAAAGGGCTAAGTTGTGCCTGGCACCGTGGTTTCATCAGCACCGCTGTCTGAAGCACAGCAGCTTATAGCCTAATTCAGGCTGCTCCTCAAGGTCAAGGCTTGGATTCCCAGTTGTTGGTTGGATCACCACTCCCATCATCCCTGACTGCTACCTCTGCTGGCTGCGGATGATGGGAGTTGCAGTCCCAACAACATCTGAGAACTCAAGGTTGAGAAAGGCTGGTAATAAGCACACACACTCTCCCCCACAATAGTGGGTAAAAGCAGATTAATAACAACAATAATAATTTTTATTTATACCCCACCCTCCCCGGCCAAAACCAGCTAACATCAAATGTATAACACATTAACATAAAATCAGACAATCAGTTAAAATACATCCTAAAATCAGATCAGGATCAGAACAAAATCCAATCAGATGGCAACCCGCAGATTAGGGTTGGGCACCTTAAATGCTCACCAGGCCCAACTGTTTGTGCTGAACTTATATGGGCCTGTGAGAGAAATTGGGAGGCCACTTTCATACAAGTTTTTATAATTTCTGGGGAATGTTAGACAATGGACTCTGCTGTTGCTAGGCAACAGTTTCTGGTCAATCTTAGCCCTGGAAGTATAGAAACTTGCTCTTGCTAGGCTAGATTCTTACAGACCAGGCCTCAGCCTTGAAAAATTTCTTGTCAAGATAGACCAGGAAGTTTAGAAATTAGGTGTGAAAGGATAACCGTGTGAAGCAGATGGAGTAAAAAGAGTTCAAAAGTCATGGAAGGAACAGAATATATATCTGAAGTGTCCAGCAGCCAATCTCCCCCCCCCCCCTTTTTTTAAATGGAATTTTAATCATGACAATCAGGTTACAGAAAAAAGAAACAAAGGGAGGGGATAGCTTAGAAAAAGGAAGGAAACAAAGATAAGTTGTCACATTTGCCAATAAAGAAATATGGGATACAGCAATGCAATTTTCTGAGTCAATAATAAAACATGTCAAGGGGAAAATGATGCATGGTCTTATCATTACAAAGGGTTCCGTGGTCTTAAGTCAGAATGATTTTTACAAAATAATTTCAAGAATGGAAATAGAACGTAACCTTGAACTGTACTAAATCCATACACTTGCAGAGACTGGTTAACACCTGGGCTATTCCTGGGCTAGTGTGTCTGTATATAAAATAAAATTGGACCGAATGGCAAAGAAGTGCCCTCAGAGCTTCCCTGTGCGTACAGAACTGATTGTGTTGAACTAGCTTTGTATATATTGGATTATAGAAAACCAATAAAAATTGAATGAAAAGAAATGAAGCTGGCTGTACTGTTTTGTGGATCCCAGCCTATAAATGTTAAATGTGAAGCCAGATTCAAAAGGCTCCACCGTGAAGAAGAGCTCTTGGTCACATGAAAGCTTATTCACACTTATGGCTACGAAAGCTTTGCGCAGTGAAAACCCATCACCAAAACCATGTTTAAGTTTCTTATTATCTTGGCCCAGCAGAGCAATATCTGCCTATGGCAAGCTAAAATTTTTTTTTTAAGTCTTTAAAAACTGATAATCTGGAGAAGGGTTGGAGGAGCATGCAAAAATAATAAAAGCAACCAGTAGTTACCTTTTCTAAATAATGCCATTAAAACAATTTTCCTTTCAGAGAAGTGTGTCTGAAAATTCCTTAGTAGCAATGGATTTTTCCGGACAAATAGGAAGAGTTATTGAAAACCCAGCAGAAGCACAGAGTGCCGCCCTGGAGGAAGGCTATGCTTGGAGGGTAAGGGAGCTTCCGTCTTCGCAGTTGCTGACTGATAACCTCCTGTGGACATGGCGGCATAGTGGTCACAACCACCGACTAGAAATTTATTTATGAACAAGGCTCTGAGAAAAGAGCAACTGGCTTAACATTGTCAGAAGTGGCATGGGAGCCACTGTGGTGTGGCTGGTGGTGGGAACGTCTGAAGGAATTTGATCATGTGAGAATCCACACGGTTTGAATTCCTTGTGACATTACCAGAAGCAGTGCGGGGGCAGTACTATGTTGCAGAAACTCAATATTTTGGTAGACCTTGCAATAGCTTCCTGTCATGTTTTCCATTCTGCAGTACAGTGGTTCCTCGGGTTAAGTATTTAATTCGTTCTGGAGGTCTGTTCCTAACCTGAAACTGTTCTTAACCTGAAGCACCACTTTAGCTAATGGGGCCTCCCGCTGCTGCCGCACCTCCAGACCACGATTTCTGTTCTCATCCTGAAGCAAAGTTCTTAACCCGAGGTACTATTTCTGGGTTAGCGGAATTTGTAACTTGAAGCATATGTAACCTGAAGTGTATGTAACCCAAGGTACCACTGTATTCACAGTAAAATGAGCATGGGTGTGTGCCAAGTGCTGTTTCAGAAGGGCAGCAAGGTTACACGCATACGTGAGACGTATATCTTGGACTAGCCCATCACATGAAGGGGTCATATATGTCTTCCTCAGGAGAGCTGAGGTGCTGTCCCTTCTGTTTGAAATATTTATCTCTCTCTTTATCTTGGATCTCTGGGTGGGTGACAATAATTTGGAAGCAGAACCATAGTACCAGGGGGCAGGGCATTCTAAAACTGGGGTGACACCATGGGAATGCCAATCACTGTAAGGAATACAATTCCCACAGGTTGGACACTGAGGACAGCCTCCTTTTATGATCTTAATTCCTGGGCAGGACTATATCTGTAGAGACGCTGTGCCATTTGGGCTCCAGTTTGTTCAGGGCTTTATAAGTCATCTGTAGAACCTTGAACTCAGACCAGAAACATATCGACAGCCAGTGCAGGTCTTTGAGAATCAACACAATATGGCTCATGATTCCAGTCAAATTCAAAAAATTAGGCAACTGCGTTTTGGTCCAGAAGCAGCCTTTGAGTTGTTTTCAAGGGCAGCCCCACGTAGAGTGAATTACAGTAGTCCAAATTGTTGTTGTTAGTTGCTATTACTGTTCCTGCCATTATATATAATTTAAATGTGATTTAAATTGCATATACAATATAGGGTTAAATGGGCCTGTAGACAATAAGGTGATAGTCTGTGCTGTGTTGGATAATATTGTTATAACAATTGCTCCTGAATGAACTGAAATTTTTGTTTTTACCTCTAATATGCTGTAGGATTTTCATGAATCTTGTACCCTGCCTCCAATAGAAATCTCAGATCTCTCTCTCTCTGTGTGTGTGTGTGTATAAAGTGATTTGCATTCCACAAAAATAATTCAAACTTTAAAAAAAAATTCCTCCAAAGATCTCAGAATTGTATAAATGATGCTTCTTCTCCCACAACCTCAAATCCCTGTGATTGATTAGACTAAGTCCCAGGAAGCTTTGTGGTTTAGCAGAGGTTTGAACTCAGGACCGAAGAAGATATTTGATGGCCTTGATTGACATAGGGCCAATGGCTTGTTGTTGGCTTATCAATGGAGTACCAAGCAGCCTCCTTGTATGCTTAAAAAAGACTTACATAATTCGATTCTTGCTCCATGTGGACAAAAAACCTGAAACACACACACACAAACACACTTCATCCAAAGAGCATTTTATAATAGTTGTATAACAATAAAAATGGATTGGAGAAATTTGCTTCAACTATACCACTTTCCCCCAATGAGCTTCTTGGCTGATTTGGAAGCCAAATCAAAAATTCAACTTTTAATTTTTTATTTTATTTTTAAGGTACAGAAACTTCACATATTCTCAATACATTGCAATACATTTCCTGTCATGGTATGAAGAAACTGAAACTGGGTTAAACGTTTTAATATGTTGTTTTTGCATATAGTAATATTAATAATTTGAGGTTTTGTGCTTGCTTCTTTGTTCTACAGAAACGCAGCACAAGAATGAATATCCTGGGTAGCCAAAGTCCTCTTCATCCTTCCATGCTGAACACAGGTAAGAAAAATTGAAACTGACAAGTATTTGGAGAGGTAGATGATCTCGTATAATTTCCATGAAAAAGCTGAGACTGTAATTAATTTTCCCTGTTTCCACTGAATTCAGTCAGACTTCAGTGCTCATCTGTGGTTGGATGGTGCCCATGTTGATTAAAATTTAACTTAAATTATATTAAGCCCTATTTGCTCTTCTTGAGCCAGAAAGCTTTGTCCTTTTAAAAGGGAACATTGATGTTTAGTTTGAGCCCCATTCGTGTTAAACATTTTGTGCAATGGCTTTTGTGTTTGATTCATTTTTTGTGGGAAACCCAGCCAGATGGGCGGCGTATAAATATTAATATATTGATATATTAATTAATTAATTATAGAAGAATTGGGCTACAGTGCTGAATATTAGCAATGACCAATGATTTCTCCTTCAGTTATTCATAGGACACAAAACTGGTTTCACGGCAGAATCTCTAGAGAAGAATCGCACAGGATTATTAAACAGCAGGGTCTTGTGGATGGGTATGTTTTTCCTCCCTGCACGTGATATTTGCCGCTGTGCTGAGAGTCCCAGATACAACCATGATCCAAATTTTCATGTAAAAGTACCTAGTCTGAAAAGACCATGGCATACAATCCTTGGTGAGGGATGGGGGTGGGGAGGAATGGGGTGGCATATTCTTTTACTGAAGGTATGTAGGATCACAGGATGTAGCTCAAAATGTTGTCTACTGGCATCACCTTTCCAGGGTCTGAGCAGATCTTCTCATGCTGCCTAGCGATGCCAGGGTTTTAATTTGGGGCTTACGTTACACTTCCATATGAATGCCCAGATATTCTGCATAAATTCTCCTCGCTCTGGCTTGCAACCCTGATGGTGGGTAATTAAAAAGACTTACCGTATTTTTCGCTCTATAGGACGCACTTTTCCCCCTTCAAAAATGAAGGGGAAATGTGTGTGCGTCCTATGGAGCGAAGAAGCCATAGCCGCGCGTCACCTCTC
>JAXCMG010000073.1:3305654-3400960 GCA_034642415.1 Podarcis siculus | reverse complement strand
GGCTAAAGAAGCCCCCCGCGACCCTCTCCCAGCTGGAGAGGTGACCCGCGGCTGTGACAGGAGCCTCTATAGCTGCGCGTCACCTCTCCAGCTGGATAGCGCGCAGGGGGCTAAAGAAGCCGTAGCCCCGCGACCCTCTCCCAGCTGGAGAGGTGACGCGCGACTATGGCAGCAGCCTCTCCGCTGCGCGCCTTTCCGCTTCTCCCCAACCTGCTCTTTGGGGCTGGTGGTGGGCTTCCCTCCGCCATCCCCAAGGAGCAGGTCGAAAGGAACCTGAAGCCTGGAGAGGAGAGGGGTCGCTGCGCACCCACCCCTCTCCAGGCTTCTGAGGTAGCCGCCTGAAGGCGACTGAACGCACCTTAAAGGGCACCTTGTTTTAGAGGGGGGAAAGAAAAGGGGAAATTCTCCCCCTCTCTGCGCAACGCCTCCTGCCGCTTCGCGGAAGGGGCGCTGGGCAGAGAGGGGGAGATTTTTTTTTCTTGTTTTCCCCCATCTAAAACAAGGTGCGTCCTATTGTCCGGTGCGTCCAATGGTGCGAAAAATACGGTATATTGATTGATTATCTGGCTGTTCATGAGCATTTCCAAGGTTGCAAGGTTTGTCATAATTTCATCAGCCAAATTTCAAATTAGTTAGAGTTAGACTCTAGTGTGTGCTGGTGTCACAGACTGGTTGGACACAGAGGAATGGTGGGAGGAACCAGATGGGGAACCCCAAGGGAGGAAGGCTCAGAGCCCGGGGATTGGTGGTGAGGCAATGATGAGAGGTCAGAGGGAGACTGGGAAAAGGAGGTGTTGGAAGAGGCAGCAGGGCTTAGGGAGCAGAACCTGGGGAGCTGGGAGAGTCTGTGGCAGAGATAAGTCCAGAATTCAAGGCAGAAGCAGGAGAGGAGGGAAGTCAAGAGCCATAGAGGAACCCTGTTGGTGAAGAAGCATGTGACAAGCTCCTCGTCCCCCGGTCTCCCAGAACCAGAAGAGGGATGAAAAGGGCAGTGGAGAGGGTGGCGGCATGCAGGCACAGTCTCAGACAGCTTGTGAAAAACACTGGAGAAGAGGGGACTTAGGCAGCTGTGAGGAGGACCTTCAGTCTTAACAACTCCTTCATGGCTGCAGGACCTGCCAGAGAAAAGTTGCTGTGCTTATTAGGCCTGACACACCTATGCAGATCCTGTTTTTGCTAACAAAGAGTTAACTCCAACTAGCTTGGTGTGATTTACTGCTGGATCGCTCCTGTCAGCTGGTAAAATAACGAAACGGAGATGTTCATTTATTTCCAAGTAGTAATCAATTTAATAATAAAGTATAATATTGCTTCCCAGGTTATTTCTTCTCCGGGACAGTCAGAGTAACCCAAAGGCATTTGTACTTACACTGTGTCACCATCAAAAAATTAAGCATTTCCAGATTTTGCCGGTAAGTACGGCACTTTTAAAAAATATGGTGCAGAATTTATCATGGGTTTCATTGATGAAGATTTCTGAAAGGCTTTTCAGTTCAACCAATGATAGCATTCAGAAACTAGATTTTTTTCTCATTTCCTCTCTGTACTTTTCTCAGAATATGTTAAGTTGGGCAAGACCTCTTCCCTGATCTGGTCCATCAGTCAAGGAGTGCAGTTGCTTATCTCTCCCCGCCCCGCCCCCCCAGCACACCTATGCATGCAGCAATGGAGCATCTGAATGTATGTGCATGTATAATCCAATGTTCAAAAGCTTAAAATCCACAGGAAGATATCCAGAAACTGACACTGCAACATTGACTGACTTCTGCATCAGTCTGTTCAGGTGTCCTGTCACAGCATAGGCGGCAGAGCTGCACACTGGGGAAAAGACACACGGTCTCCTCTTCAGACAATGGACCAGATCAATCAAGATGTCGTCATCATTATTATTTCAGAAAGCAGGGCTGAATTTAGAAACCCTTACCTGTATATGCACACTCATCTCCCATGTGAAAGACCTCTAGCCATAGTATTTCCAACATGGACAATACAAATGCCTTTGTTTCTCAGAGAATAACATCCTGAAATGCCAGATTATCTCCAGTGACAGCCAATCATTAAAATTAATATAGGGTAATTTATTTTGGGCTACAATGTTTGTGATATTTCAGATATATTAGTCTTAACTTATTTTTGTGAAGAAGTTGTTTATATCTTTATGGGACAAAATTGTGAACAAAGCATAATTTTTAATTTTGGCTCTCTTTTTATTAGCCAAAAATTAACAAGTGGAAATCCACAATTCAAATTTCAAAATCGTTTTTTCCCCCAGTAGCACAATTAATATCATTGTTACAGAAAATGGAAAAGTTCACCCATTTTTTGTGTCCGTTGTGTGTTTGTAAGGGCTGTTGGTTGTCAGAGGTATCTCACAACAGGTTAATGGCCTTGCCCAGGACTGAGAGCAATGCTCCCTAACCATGCCAAACTTGTAGCTGCTGGCTTTTCCCATCAGCCTCCATGAGCACGGATCATACTGTAATGATCATGCCCTGACCAATTCCCAACTCACACAAGATGGTCTAGGACAGTGATGGCCAAACTTGGCCCTCCAGCTGTTTTGGTACTACAATTCCCATCATCTGGTCCCATCATCTACAATTCCCACCACTGGTCCTGTTAGCTAGGGATGATGGGAGTTGTAGTCCCAAAACAGCTGGAGGGCCAAGTTTGGCCATCACTGGTCTAGGAGGACACTGTGGTCAACAGTATCAAAAGCCACTGAGAGATTAAGCAACAGCAACAAGGTTGCACTTCCCCATCCCTCTCCCAAAGGTCAGGGCAACCAAGGTCAGTTCTGTCCCCAAAGCAGACATGAACCCAGTCTGAAATGGGTCAAGAGAATCATTTTCTTCCAATAGTGTCTGTAGCTATACCACCACCCTCTCAAGCACCTTACTGCCAAAGGACAGTATTTGTGACCAGGTGATAATTGTCAAGCGCAGCAGCATTCAGGGAGGGCTTTCTTTAAAGAGTGCCCACGTGTTTCAGGAAAACAGGCACACACTCCTCCTGCAAATATGTGTTAACCACACCCTGGACCTCCTCCTAAAGCTATGATATGGGCAAGAGTCAGGAAGGCATATTGTGGGCCAAACCACTGCAAGCACTTCTCCCATGTAAACAGCATTCAAGTCAGCATTGCAGGAAGTAATCATCCCAATGCAGAAGGATGGAAAACATGACTATAGACTATCTCAGCTGCAGCTACCTGGATGTAGGAGGAATAATCCTCAACAGGGAGGTGTTTGCCGCAATACAGGAGCACTTGGACACCCACTGATAGACCTCTTTGCCTTCTCCAGGAACCGCCGCTTCCCAAGCTACATGTTTAGATTTCAGATAGCCTGGGCACAGATACATGGAGTGCCAAAAGGACCACCCTCTTGTCTTCTCCTGCTGCCCTTATACAAGAGATACAGGTGGAGCAGGCCCCTTTCCAGCCTTGGTTCCATGAGACCCTCAGCCTAGGGACTTCCTTACCCTGGTTCCTGCCGAACAAGGGAGACCTGTTAATTCAGTGTGCTCCCCACTTCCTGGCTCAGCCACATGCCCTAATTAGAATGTAATGTAACTTTTTAACTGTTGGATACCTCTAACGTCAACTGGAAGATTCATTTTGGTTTGGTGTGCAGAGGCATCCAAGATAACATCCTGTTTCTCAGTGGCTAACATAGCCCAAAACTTTGTTCCATCCTTGTGCCTAACCTGATGTTGTCCATATCGTCTTCACAAAGCCAGCACCACCTTGCGCCCTATAGTTTGGCCTGCCCAGACGCCTCCTCCCTAGTTCTCCTTCCCTAATTATTTTCAAGATGCATTCTATTTAAAGCGTTTTGAGGGACAAAAGTGAGGAAAGAGTCTCCAGAACCAGCCTTGGTGGAAAAAACTTAGTCTCATTTCCAGCCTTCCTGGGCAAGTAAAAAATATTAACCCATTGTTGGATACCTTCATGGTGAGCAACCAATGTTCTGTTCTATACCAGTAATACTAATTTGCTGCCTTGGGGTGGGGGGTGGGGTGGGGACAATATAAGAAGGCAAGGGAAGGATAAAATGGTAAAAGGATTGCGGGCAGGATCAGGTTTAAGGTGCTGGTTTTAACCTTTAAAGCCCTATACGGCCTAGGACTCTCGTACCTACGGGACCGCCTCTCCTGGTATGTCCCACAGAGGAACTTACGGTCTTCAGACAAAAACATCTTGGAGGTCCCAGGCCACAGAGAGGTTAGGCTGGCCTCAACTAGAGCCAGGGCTTTTTCAGCGGTGGCTCCGATCTGGTGGAACGCTCTGTCCCAAGAGACTAGGGCCCTGCGGGACTTGACATCTTTCCGCAGGGCCTGCAAGACAGAGCTGTTCCACCAGGCCTTTGGCCAAGGCACAGCCTGACCCCCTCCTTTGGTAATCCTCACAGAACTCTAGCCCAATGGTTGCCATTAATTTGATTTGAACTGATTTTATAATGAATTGATTTTAGAATGTTGTATCATTTTACTGTTGTTAGCTGCTCTGAGCCTGGAACTGGCTGGGGAGGGTGGGATATAAATAAAACGTTATTTATTTATTATATTTATTATTGTTGGGACTATGGGCTAAGGGTTAAGTCAAAAGATGGAGCTTTGCTGTGCCCAGAATTTGAAATGGTGAAATTTATATTTTGAATATCAGAAGTGTGGATGAGCTAAAACCAACTTTAAACAAGTTTGAAGTATTACCTCAATTGATAGATAAGCTTCTGTCAGTTGACACCCTTTGTTGATGTGCATCCATCCATTAGTTAGCACCCTAATTTGGTTATATTGCTGTTTAACTTGACATGGTTTTAGTATTTTAACTTTTTTTATTAATTTTTCAAGTGTGAAGATGACGGACAGATATTTTTCAGTCTGGACGATGGGAGCACCAAATTCACTGACCTAATACAGCTTGTTGAGTTCTACCAACTAAACAAGGGAGTTTTGCCGTGTAAACTCAAACACCACTGCATACGTGTGGCCTTATGACCTCTATTTTGATCCATGTTGAAGACCGACTTTGCTCAGTGATGGAAGTTGCTAGAGGAATATTATAAAAGGAAGGTTGATACTGGGGAATTGGCAGAATAGTTGTTCACAAGAATTATGCACCTTGGGGATTTGGAAAAGGATGAATTGAGCAACAGACTGAGATTTTGCTGGTTTGTATAACACCTAAACATGCTTGGTGCTGAGTGTCCTAGCAACCCCTAAAATCAGGAAAGGGTGTGTAAAATCATTAAACAAAACTGGAAACTGTCCCTTGGCTGGTCCATTTAACAGAATCAAGTTTGTGAAGCAAAATTATTGAAAAGAACTCTTGCCCTGGAATAATCTTGAGAATTTAAGACTTAGTGTGTTTACTTTTTGTATTGATCACACTCTACTATTTTTTGTTTTTTGCACTCCTACTTTTTGGATATTGCATATGGCCTATATTAGGAGCTGATAAAGCTTTTACACTTACGCAGGATTTGGGTATTAATCTAAATCCTGTATTTCATGAGTTGCTTCAGCCTAACAAGGATCTAGAAGACAAAAATATGACTTGATGGCTCTGAAAATCAGCAGCTATTTTATGTACCGATGCTCTTGAAGAAACAGTGTGGATACAACTATGGCAATATACACATACCAACATATGTACTCTTTAGAATGATTGGGTTTTTTAAAAAATATAATGGCTGTAGCTTGTGTGCAGGACACTAATAATAGCTAGTCATGCAAAGGATTCTGATTCTATGCATAAATGTGTTTTAACCCATTTTAATCTGAATGTGTTTTCTCTTCCCCCACATTCTCAGCCTACTAGAGCCCTCTGGTCTGCATGACCCTTTGGGGAAATCCACTGACAAAGGCTAGAGTGACAATATGTATTTGGAACCAGCTTTGGGAGGTGGGGCTTCACTTGTTTAGTCTACCTAGTAGGACACAAGTTCAGTGTTTCCTTGCTTTCTGACCATGTCACAGGGCCTTTCGTGCAGGTGTATCACTGTCCAATCTCCTAACCATGGTTGAGAGTTCAAGAGGGCCCCGTGTGTTTGCATTATCCTTCCCTCCAGCCTCTGAACCCACATTTTCAGTAACCAAAACACAGATTGCAAATAAGTCTTTAACCTTGTTTGCAAATGACTTGGGTCTACATTACTTGAAAATGCCAGTAAAGATGTAAGCCTAACTATAATTAGCTCCGAAACTGAAAGAAAGAGGGAAATGGCCATGGAGTGTCCTGGTCTCCTAATTATGGTTAGACTGTTGGATATGGCTGCACTGGCACAGACATAGGGTTGTTTCCAACTAAGTTCTACTCAGAGTAGGTCCATAGAGAATATTAAGGACCTCCGTTACTAATGTCCATTAATTTCAATGGATCTACTCATGCGTGTGACTAACATTGGCTAAAACCCATAGAGTTGTTTTCCTAAGTCAGGCATAGGCAAACATGGCCCTCCAGATGTTTTGGGACTACAACTCCCATCATCCCTGACCACTAGTCCTGTTAGCTAGGGATGATGGTCCCAAAACATCTGGAGGGCCGAGTTTGCCTATGCCTGTCCTAAGTGTTGGTAAGGCAACAGTGATGCCCAGTCAGGTAAATCTGAATAATTGTGTCTTGCTTGTATTGTGCAGGATTGCCAAAACTTCTGTACAAAACTGTGGGCAAAATCCATTGACTGCTCTCCATCCATTTCAGACCTGCGCAAAGAAAAGTTATGCAAGTGCCACCAGAATGATTGGGTGATAATATGCAGTAGTGCTGGTTTAATGGCTTGTTTTATTGCTAATAGAAATTGGATATTCAACCCTTCATGCCACTGCTGAATTTACCATTGACAATTCAGTAATCTAATACTTGGGGGTATATGCACTAAAGTATTTATATTAGTTGGTCAAACTAGTTTGTGGCAAACTGGTTTGGTCTTGCTTCATTCCTGGTTCATCATTTAAATAAGGCTCTGGTTCACACACAATGGTAAGCCATGGTTTATTAAACTATGGCTTATTAAGACCGTGGTGTAGCATTACATATGAGCCTGCCCAGTGGTTTTAACTTCTCATTTCTTTACTGCCAACAAATCATTATGTGAAGCCATTGTTTGTTGCAGGCCTATGAATCTTGACTTGTTTTAGCTATAGTTTGGCATTGCAAGTGAACCAAGCACCCTTCCTTAACCATGATTTGTTTGGCCACTCCAACCAAAGTGTTCAGCAAGCTGCAGAAGTCCGAGGACAGTGCAGCTGGAAAACAAAACAAACTCTTGAGAAACAAGCCATATATTATTTGATCCTTTGTTGAGCAATTCGTCGTTAACTTGTGATTTGTTGAACAAACTGTGGCTTATCATTATATGCAAAGCAGATATTTTCAAGGCCTGTTTTAGGCTCTCTTAAAGCCTTCCAGGTGGGCATTGGCTGTATGGAGCAAATAATACCTGACCCAGCTTTAATCCAAATTGATAAATGGAAATCTGGGCACATATGGTAAGTAAAATGCAGGCGGCAGAGTTAGGTTGGCTCAGATGCTACCAGCTGCCTTCATGGGGAGACACATTTTGGAGGGCTTTACAATATCTGAACCAGGACAATCTCTTGTTAAATGTTTCATTTGTTCCATGTTTACATTGCTGTGCTTTTCCTTCTGGCGATAGCTAGCATTAGAGGAAGGTCAGTGCTGGTTTGATTTCCCATTGGATCGCCATACGGTTTGTGACTGTCAGACTTTGAATATCATGGTTAATACACACACGATGTGCTTTGTGTACTTTGCACGGTTTATAAAGCAAGAAGTGTATTCACCCTAGGAATGTTCAGAATTACTGTTGCAGGATAAAATTTATCTCTACTGATTATCTCATGTAACTAATAAATAGCCCATCCCACTGGCTGAAGTTGGAAAAGCAGTTCTTTATTCACAAGGTATTCTTATAGCGGTGAGAGTAGCTTAAGAAAAAATAACCAGCTTGAGTCACATATACCAGCTGAATTATCAATGGTATAGAAACACTGTATCTTAGTTTACAGAACACATTTTAGTAGCTTTGCCCCCATGAAATGTCTACATATAAAATGAAGAAACTTGACTTAGTTTTTATTAGGAACTTGCTGGTTTTATATGTGCATATTATTTTTTTTGTCAATGTTCTTTAGACATCATATTAAGCTAAATTTTATCTTTGATTACACTCTGCATTTTCTGTTTCACCCCTCCTATATATATTAAAAATGATTTAACATGCTCATTCTCTAGTTTCGATAAGACCATTTAGACTTTTGAGATAAATTTGTGTCTTAACTTAGTTTTCAGCAAATTTTAAAAAATCGTTTTGCATTGTTTCATGTTTATAAAACTTGCATTCTTTGACTATCATAATTTTCTATGTAGATAGCGGACTATTTTGTACACCCAACTTTAAAATGAGCTATTTTAAAGAAATGAGCCACATCAGAGTGGTAGCTACTTTACTAGAGCACACCATTATTGCTCCTCCCTTTTTTTTGGTTTTGCTGGAAATGAAATTGTTAAAATCCCACCTTAAACATTTGCAGCAGATACAGCTGGTTGGCTGCTTCAAAACCAAGGACTGAAGGACATTTGACTTCTTTTGTATTTAAATGACATGAATGTAAAGAGGGACGCTCAGGGTTGTTTCTGGAGCCTGTTGAATTTTTATCATTTGTTTTTGTTTGCCTGTGATCTTTATTTTCTAAAATAAAATACTTCATGTAGCAATCTTGGAATATGTTGAGAAGGAAAATGTCAAACCACCTGGTAAAATAAAATAAAATTAAAAAACCAGTAGGTAAGTTATAGAACAGTAGGTGTTTGAAAATGAACAGCTTTTTTATTTGTTGAATTAATCTTGAAGAAACACGTGCCTCAGTTTTTAGATGTTTTGTCTTCTCTTTTCTGCACTAAGTACCTGACCGTTTTGACCAATCAATGCACCTTTCCAGTGGCAAGACTTGCTTATTGTAAATTATATTGTCACAATGCAAGACTTTTTAGTGACTGTAATATGGAATAAAAGTTAAGTTTTCAGGGAATGCAAAAGGTATTAATTTAAGAGACAAAACCTCTTACTCAATATGCATTGCTTCATAACTGTAAATAGCTTTGTGGGGGGGGGTTGTGAAGCTAATTGTAATCTTTCAGGTATTTTTGTACAATTGAGGGACTGATTCTGTTTCTTGTAACTAGAAATAAACATTCATACAATTGTATTCAATTTATATTATTAGTAATGATTTGTTTCTGATGTTGGTAGAGGGTACATTTGCCAGACTAATCGAAACTACTCATCAGCTACAGTAAATTACCTATTTATGTGGGCCAATGACCATTGATGCTGCTACCACTAGTGAGGTTCTCTCAGATCCTTCTATGCATTGAGAAGATGCCCGAGGTGGTTGTGGTGGGTGGTCCTGCTCTGCACATTGGCAGTGCGTCTCATATTAAGGGTTTCTGTATATGTGTGCCAACAACATATGCACATAATGTCTTCCACGCAAGATGCAATCTTCATTTGCCCTGGATCTCTCTTGAAGGAGATACATTCATACATACATTCATAGCCATTGAGAGCCAGTGTGGTGTAGTGGTTAAGAGCGGTGGACTCGTAATCTGGTGAACCGGGTTCGCTTCCCCGCTCCTCCACATGCAGCTGCTGGGTGACCTTGGGCTAGTCACACTTCTTTGAAGCCTCTCAGCCCCACTCACCTCACAGAGTGTTTGTTGTGGGGGAGGAAGGGAAAGGAGAATGTTAGCCGCTTTGAGACTCCTTAAAGGGAGTGAAAGGCGGGATATCAAATCCAAACTCTTCTTCTTCTTCATAGGATCCCTTCAAATAAGTACCAGCACATGGCTGGTAGGGTGTATGTCTGTTAGCTGCATCCACAGGGCAGAGCTGATGGGCACAGCCCCATTCTCCCACTCAATATGTGAGGGATATACATTGGAGCGCTTAGTTTCATTGACAGATTGGTTTCCCAAGGCTAAAGAATTCCATATTATGACATGCCCTATTTACTGGAAGGAGATGAGTTTCATGGACTTCCCAGTGTTTCATCAGTGCCCAATCTGTTTTGAAATGCAACGCTGTACTACAAGTGCACATGACTTCTCAATAGCTAATTTGACCAGTGGTCTTTGGGATGACATGTGAGGTTGAGGAAATCGCATTCATCCAACATTAGCTTCCCTAATCGAGGTTGTGAATGAACTACCTTGGAAACCATTATGTGAAGAAGATAAAGTTAATTCATTTCAAAGCACAAGTCCTGATCTGAACTTTCTGATTACAGGACAGCAAAAGGTATATGAAAAAGATATTTCATATCTGACCTGTGAGCAGAAGCTGTGCCTGTTAGGCTGGGCGACGTTAACTCGTATTCTGAAAGTTGAAGGAACAACTCAAAATCAGAAGGATGGTGCAGGGTGGCACAGCAGAATATTGCACAACTGATTTTGTGAGAGATGATTAAACTTTTAAATAGGTTTATTTAGCAATCTGTGGCCTTGCTGTTGCACCTCTGTTTCTGTTTGCCCTTGGACAGTAAAAACACTTGCAGTCCCAGGGGAAAAGGATCACATAATACACATCCAGTCAATATAACATCTAGGCAAAAGATCCTACTGCTAACACTCAGTGGCTTCCCCAGGACACAGTTGCTCCTCACTCTCCCCACGTGCCAAACAACAGAATAGCATTTTAGGAGGAATGTGTGTCAAAATTGGGGCACAACAGGATTAAGTTCTCCACAGCTGTAATGTCTCAAGAAGGAAGTGCCTCAAGGAGACACAAGGAAAACTCTTATTAGAGAAAAAAGAGTAGCTGTGTGAGCAGGTTAGTAAACTCGAAAGCTTAAGGGGTGGGATTCTTAAGAAAGGAACAACGCCTGTGATTTTCTGAGTTAATGGGGTTGTAAGCAGATCCCCCCCCCCCGAAACACCGCAGAAGTTCCACTAGATTTCTAGAAGGGAGCTTTATGTCATCTGAATGATAGATAAAACACAAAAAATTGCCTGGTAAGGAAATGTCAATAAAAACTGAATAAAATGCTGCCTGAATGGAGTGACACATAACACTGCAGATGTACCTTTAATAAAACTATCCTAGATGGCTCATGTAAGCTGCCAAGTATTGAGCAAGTCTGCATGGTAACAATGGGTGGCTAAACTATTTAATGTGCTAAGTAATGCCATCTATATAGAAATATTTACTGAACAGACAACATCTGGTTAGCTGTAGTGAAGATTTCACAGGAAATGTGAATTTGTGGGCAGAGTATTAATGGTTTTAAAATACACAAGGTAAAATACACAAGTATTTTAACTGGTAATGGGGGTGGTGGATTGGGGAGAAAACGGCACCTTCGGTTACCAACCAGGACTGTGTGTTGACCTATGTGTGAGCACATAACACCATGGCATGCTCATGCCCCTCTTGCTTATGGATTTACAATTGAAGGACCAACTGTTCATATTCAGGGTGGTGTAGGATTTGGCCAAGGCCTCCAGTTGCTGATCCCTGTCCGTTTTTTTCTTTTTTTGCTGGAATCGTTAATGGCTGTTAATGCACATGTCAGGGAACTGCCATCGAAAGGACGGGAGGTGGAAGGGCTCACTCAGGTGGAGACAGACTTAACAGCTGACGAGGGAACCAGCAGGGGGAGAGGAGGAGCTCCGAGGGAAAGTGAGTCGGAGGGATGGCTCAGGGACACTTCCAGCGAAAACAGTGGGGAGGTTTCAAGAACTCCTATAGGGACACCCACTCCTCGCCGGAAACTGTCACGCCGGGAGTCCAGAAGACGTGTTTCCGTTAAGGAGCTTTTATGCTGGAAGAGATTCCGAAAACGCCCACTTTCGGATTCTGCTAGCGACTGACAGAGCCATGCTTGAGGGGCTCCGTCGGAGGCAGAGGTTTGGGGACTCGGCCAAACTCTGAGGGACTAGGATTTTACGCACAAGCTGCTCATCATCCCATCACAGCACGCTAAATATTTCCCATGCAAACATTTATAGTAGGTTGATTCCAGGAATCATAGTGATGCAAGTTACAAGTGCTTGTATATCTGTACCTTGTAACTGACATAAATATACAATACCAGTATGATTCAAAATTGGTTTTACAGCATCTTGATCAAAGGGCCTTAATGTCTGTTTTGTTAAGGCTAGCAGTGTGCAACCGACAGCACTTATATAGGCGTTCCGTCAAACACATCTAGGCAACTAATGGAGCTAATGACAAAACAAGCAAGATGATCTCCCAGTTTCTCTCTAGCAAGGCAAAATTCATTTATTTCAGTAAGAAGCAACCTCTATTTTAAAATTTCCTTTAGAGACTGATGAGTGAGGCTTTAACAAAGTTAGGTTGCAACCTTATGCATGGATGTCTGGGAGGAAGTCCTATTGAACTCAGCAGGTCTTTTGAGTAAACAGGTATAAAATTGCACTTATAGCACTTTTTTTAAAAAAAGATTCATTTTTTTTCAAATGAGAGATCAAATAATGTTGAGAGTGAAGCAAAAGAAGTCACAACCCAGGCACATTCCACTCCAGCCTACTACCTCAACTGGCACGAGTTGTTTTATTACAGCAGTTTTTTGTGCAGGGTTGCACAGCAGATTCAGTCTTTTGTGCTTTATTGTCCAGGTACTACCTTGTTTCTTTGGCCTTTAACACTTGGCCTCCCTGAGCAAAAATCTAATTTTGCAGGCGCCCTGTGAGCAAATAGTTTTCTCCTGGCACTACTTTACTGCTGATACTCAACTATTAATGCTATACTAAGGCAATTTTAAGGAAGCAGTTACCCTATTAAAACCCTTTAGCCAAACTGCCCTTTTATTCCCTCAATCCCAGTTAAGTCTCACCAACACCGTAACTAAGGAGGAGATGGCTATCAGTGTCTACCAGCCATGTTGGCTATGCTCTACCTTGACAGAGGAAGCATCACTTCTGAGTACCAGTTGCTGGAAACCATAGGAAGGGAGAGTACTGTTGCGTTCAGGTACTGCTTGTGGGTTTTCCACAGGCATCTGGTTGGCCACTGCGAGAACAGGATGCTAGACTATATGGGCCAACGGTCAGATGCAGCAGTCTATTTTTGTGGAAGCTTCTTTTTGTAACCCTTCTAACTACAGTTCTATGTTTCCATGATCCACTTACCTCAGGTCTTCTTCTTCCTTGATCCTCTTACTCGGCTGCTTTCTTCTGGCTGATTCCACAAACACTGAGCCCCCAACAACTCCAGTCCTCTCCAACCAACTTTGCCATATATACACTTCTAGTCCAGCCCTGGCCTCTTGGGCTTCCCAACTGGAAGGTCGGTGGTTTGAATCCCCGCGATGGGGTGAGCTCCCGTTGCTCGGTCCCAGCTCCTGCCAACCTAGCAGTTCCAAAGCACGCCAATGCAAGTAGATAAATAGGTACTGCTGCGGTGGAAAGGTAAATGGTGTTTGCATGTGCTCTGGCACTCATCATAGTGTCCTGCTGCGCCAGAAACGGTTTAGTCATGCCAGCCATATGACCCGGAAAGCTGTCTGCGGACAAACACCAGCTCCCTCGGCCTGAAGTGAGATGAGCGCCACAACCCAGGGTCGACTTCAGTCAAAGTCGACTTAACCATCCAGGGGTCCTTGACCTTGACCCTTTACCAGCCCTTGCCAATCACACTGTCTAACTGTATGCAGTGGTACCTCAGGTTACATACGCTTCAGGTTACAGACTCTGCTAACCCATAAATAGTGCTTCAGGTTAAGAACTTTGCTTCAGGATGAGAATAGAAATCGTGCTCCGGCAGTGTGGGAGGCCCCATTAGCTAAAGTGGTGCTTCAGGTTAAGAACAGTTTCAGGTTAAGTACGGACCTCCGGAACGAATTAAGTACTTAACCCGAGGGACCACTGTATTCTGAACCTGTACCCACCAATCAAAATATGCACACCGTCCTTGTTTTGCCCACTGGCATTTCTAACCTACAGCTGTCAGTTAAGGCCACACACAACAGTTTAAAGAACTTTCCCCTAACCAGACAAAAAACTTCCAGCATCAAATACATTGCAATGTACATTACAATACAAATGTCAGAACACATTACGTAATACCTACCTATTCAAACTTAAATTCAAATAAATAAGATTTCTTCACAGTTGCACTTTTATGAAAAAAAGTGCACAATTGTAATTTGACTAACTATATATTGCTCAAATATTAAATTGGCTGTGCATATCTGAAAATGCTCATTATGGAAGAGAACACATATGGTGTAAATAAGGTGCTTTTCTTGAAAAGTGTTTGATCACCGGAAAAAGATGAGCCATGCTGCCACACAAATATGATACCAATTTTCACAAAATGTTGTAATTTATCTCTGTATTACGGTAATTCCTGCAGAGGAAATATGGATTTTCTGGTGAAGTGATGGGGGGAGATTTCCCACAACAAAAATATTGTGCAAATGTTATTTCTAGGGCCCTTTCTGATAGTTGTCTCAAGACTACAAAATAGTTCTGGCCTTCCATATGGAGTGGATAACAAGACCGCATACTTTCAAAAGAGAGAAGTGGTGGGACTTCCAGCAAGGCAAGCACTGGGAAACACTGGCTGCCTGGGGATGTATGTGATCTGTTATTTGTTCATGGCTTGGGGGGGGTCCATTATAAAATACTGAGGTTTGATGCCCTTGTACCATGTTTTTGTGCAACAGTGACACCATGGAACCCTGAATCCATAGTTTCAAAGTGTGTGTGTGTGTGTGTGTGTGTGTGTGTGTGTGACAAAATTTGTTTATCCCTTGACTCTGAGTGGTTCTTGACAGTTGCTTGCATGGGGGAACCCCCTGTAAAACCTCATAAGACGCAGGAGGAGTCGTGCCCTAGAACATGACTCCTGCCAGCTGAGAGAGCTCAGTCCACAGACCATGAGACTCTTAATCACAGGGTTGGGGGAACAGATCCCTTCATTGCAGGGTGTTGGACCAGATGACCCCCCTGGTCCCTTCCAGCTGTGCAATTCTATGACTTGGGCTTGCCAGCTGTTTCTGAACTACAACTCCCATCAGCCCCAGCAAGCATAGTTGGTGGCCAGAGATAATGGGAGCTCTAATTCAGAATCAGCTGGCAGGCCAAGAGTGCCCTAGAGCCACGCTTTTGATGCCATGGGCCGAGCCCAGGATCTGTAATATTTATGCTTCAGCCTGCGAAGGCAGGAGTGACACGTGTTTGATTTTGTGGGGGAGAATCCCATTATAAAACTCACCCGGGTTCACGGGTCAAGTTCCACGTTTTGTGTCGAAGCAGGGAAGACCTGCGATCTTTTGATTGTAGATTTTTGGGAGGGATGTGTGTCTATGAGCGTAGCCAGAATTTGTGTGTGTGGGGGGGGGGGACACACACAAGCATTTCTTGGGGGGCGGCAAATCTCAATTTCAAATTGCTTTGTATTGATTTTGATTGGTAGAGGGGGGCAGCCGTCCCCCTACTCCCCCCCCTTGGCTACACGTGTGTGTGTGTGTTTCCCTGTGTAAAAAGAAGCAAAAAAGACCATGTTTCCCATGGCCTGGGTCCGACACTCGCCTTTGGTATGCGATGGGGTCGTCTGGCGGCGGCGATGGGAAGGCGCTCTGCACATGCTCCTGAGTCCCCTTTCCCTGCCGCCTCCCCTTTCGGCCGTGGGGAGGGCGCTCTGCACATGCTCCTGAGCCCTCCCCACACCCCCGCTCTCTCATGCGCTGAGGAAAGCGGTTCCGGGGACTGAGCCCCTCCAGCCCGGAGAGCAGCGGGAGCGGAGGCGGCGGAGGCGCCGGCGCACGGAGGACGAAGCCGCCCGGCTCCAGTCAGGGGGCCTCCGCCGCCGCCATGGCCGCGCGTGCTGCCGCCTTGCTGTGGCTGGTTCTGCTGGCCGGGCCCGCCCCGTCCTCTTCGTCGTGGGGCAGCCCGGCGGCCGGGGGCGGCGGGGGCGCGGGGTCCTCCGGCGGCCGCGGGAGGGAGGCCGACCCCGGCGGGGCCCAGGCGGGCGAGCAGCGGCAGCGCCACGACTCCTCGTACGGCACCTTCGCCAGCGAGTTCTACGACATGCGCTTCCTCTCGGACGAGGGTGAGGGGCCCAGGCCGGCCCAGGGACGCAGCCCGGCGGGAGAGGGGCTTCTGAGCGAGGAGAGCGCGGCCGGTCGGCGCGGCTCGCCCTCGGCGCCAGGCGGGAAGGCCTTCCTTGCGGCGGCGGCTCCCTTCGCCCCCTTTCCCCCTTCGGGGCTCCTCGGGCCCACCGCTCGGAGCCCCGCAAGCAGCCGGCGGGGATCCCCCGGGAAAGCGGGCGCCGGAGGGCGGGAGAGGCGAACCGACCAGCCTGTTAAGAAAGGGCCCTGGCTGGATCTGGCCAAAGGCCTTAATAATAATAATACTATAATAATGATGATGATGGTGATAAAGGCCTTAATAATAATACTGTAATGATGATGATGGCATGATGATGACGATACTGCATAATAATAATAATAATAATAATAATAAGTCCTTTTTCTGGGTACGCAGGGGTACACATACGCCTAAACATTTTGTGAATCTAAGTTTGGCCTCATTGAGGGGCAGTATTTCAATATGAGTAGGAAAAGGAGAGTATCCCTAAACGTTTTTTAAGAAAAAAAGATGATGATGATGATGATGATTTTCCCTGACGGGAACTCAAGGAGGCTTGTGGATCAAAATAAGAACGCCTTAAAACAAGGGGGAGAGCAATTAAACTATACATGCCAGGATTATATCTCTCTATCCTGGCAGTTTGGTTTATTATATGTTTGTTATAATTTGCCACATATTTAATTTTTTGCTTTGATTCTTCAAGGTTATCCTTTACAGATCAAAATAAGAATGCCTTAAAACAAGGGGGAGAGCGAACCCCAAAATTAACAAAACAATTAAACATTAATAAATTATATACGCCAGAGTTATATCTGTCTTATCTATCTATCCTATCATGGTGTAGTTTATATATATATATATATATATATATATATATATATATATATGCCCTGCCTCCTGCCCCCTAAAATAAAGAACGGCTAAAAACAAGTGGTGAGGAGCAACCAAAATTTTTAAAAAATTAAACATTGATAGAATTGGAACTATATATGCCAGGACAAAGCTTACTTATATGAAAGTTTATTCTTTAAAAGAAAGTATATTCTGCCACATATTTAATTATTTGTTTTGATTCTTCAAGGTTATCCTTTTCCTACTGCTCCTCCAGTGGATCCATTTGCAAAAATTAAAGTGGATGACTGTGGGAAAACAAAAGGATGCTTTAGGTTGGTATGAAACATGTTTGCTTTTAAGTTTATAAATGCTGACATTCTGGCTCCCAAACATGTGATGTCCATGGATTGTTTATATAAATGTTTAATACTAGTATATATCTATGGCTGTTACATTGCAATCTTGAGCCCAATGGCATGCATGTTTACTGGAATTTGAAATATATTTTCCACTTAAGAACTCTTGTTTGCCAAACCTTATTTATTTTTTAAATATATTTTTATTGTCTATTGCTTGTGGTTCACTGCTGTGAACTCCTTTAGCGGGAGTTAAATTACTATCTCTATATGATCCCTACATTTGTGTGCTTAATATTGCTGTCCTATGCATTCTCAGTGATTGGACTGCAGTGCTATTTGCCATACATTTCCATCAGACATAACCCTAAGTCAGTAGCAAATTTTCCAGCTGGATTGAAAGTACAGGTAAACTTAAACAGAAACGTTCCTTGTATATCTCTGAATTATAGGCAGTGATTTTTTTGTCTCCTCTGTCACACGTAGGTACGGTAAACCAGGATGTAATGCAGAGACTTGTGACTACTTTCTCAGTTACCGCAGAATAGGAGCTGACATAGAGTTTGAACTGAGTGCCGAGACAGATGGTTGGGTAGCTGTGGGATTTTCCTCTGATAAGAAAATGGTAAGATGGTGTAATAATAATCAAGCACTGATTCATTTTTGAGAAAGAAAGGACACGTGAATAAAAATTAAGTTAATGTATTGATTTGCACAATTGTATACTTGGACATGAAATGGTAAGTTAGAAAAGTGTTAAAAGTAAAACGTTTCCATTTTATGCCCAAGGTCCACTTGTTTGATGTTAGACTGGGTGCTCAAGCAATGGGGAATGAAAACACAAGAGAGGGCAATTCTTTTATGCCATTCTTTATGTTGGTCAGGTCCTTTCTCTTTTTAATTTTTTTAAAAATTGATTTTCAGGTAGTTAATAAATAAATCCCTAGAAGTAAAGTACAAAATATGACAATGTCATAAGCATACTTTACAACTTTTGTATTTGTCAAGGGTGCCCACAAACACCAAATTAATAGTGCCCCCAAGTGCTTTGAAAAAATAAGACTCACATATTCCAATTGTCCATCAAAGCAGATGGCAAAGATTATTGGAATTGTTTGAGGGGTATATGAAATAAAGAGCTCTTTTCTCTTTGTCTGATGAACACCCTCTCTATTTCTACCATAATTTACCACCACTGTGTTAGGGATGCTTAGGGAGCTGCTATGGATGGTGTGTGCTCAACGTCAGGGCACTCTGGGCACAGAGGGAAAGAAAGTTGTGAAGCATCAGCACATGTGATGGCCAAACAGTAAGAAGGCTTTTGCTTAACCAGGCCTGGTATAAATAAATAGCAGAAGGCCTGGTCAACAGAACAGTGCAGTTCAGGCTTGAATGCCTCCACCTTTCAGTTCAATGTTGAGATTTGAAGTCTGGAGCTAGAGATCACAGCCTCCGAACATGGACTTGCTAGTCATCCTGACGCTGGATGAAGGGGGAGGTTCACCCTGTCAGCAACTGGGGGGTACTTGGTACTTGTCTGGTGGCAAAATCTGCTTTAAAGCATCTCAGTTGAAGCTGTAAAGCACTGTGGAGCGTTTGTCAGCCCGAGGAACATACCCTTCTCGCCAGTCTTCTGCCAGTTACATGCCAGTAGTGGGTAGGGCCAGAGACAAGGTGGGCAGAGCAATATGTCTAAATTTTGCCTGTGTGCAACTGGGTAGTTTCTACGCACCCACACACATCCTGCTCTAGCTTGTCTCTAGAAAGTAAATGTTACTAATTATTTTTACTAAGCAGCATGCAGATAGGAGTAGAAAATAGGAATAGGGGAAAAAACCTGTTGATGCTTCACAGCTTTTCTCTGAGATCACATTTTCCAGAACACAGAATACTCACCCATTTGTTTAGTCATGGGGCCAGACTTGCCATGTTCATGCATACAGCATAGCAGCAGAGTTAAAAGCAACATGCACAAGAAGGGGGTCAAATCCTCTCCCATTTTACCTTTGTGTGCTTGTTCAGTAGAGGCATTTCTGTCCCAACTCTTCTGTTATTGGAGGTGGGTTGGGAGAAAAGTGCTTGGGGTGATGGACCTTGGGAAGCATTCAGCTTCCCTCACACAGACACCAATTTGATGTTAAACTTGGATTTGCCCACCCCGACTTGCACATGAACAAGGCAGGTACATGGACATCAAATAGATATGACAGGAGTAGCCGTATTTTAATCCCTAGAAAAGTCATAAAAAGAGAAATGTTGGAAATGCCTGTTTTCAGCCTTCTTGGTATCTCTTGGGTAACCCATTATTGTTATTAGGAGAGTGTAGCTGGCAGAATCTAGGCAGGGGGTAAGTATCTGTTTAAATCAGGAAGAACTTTCTGATAGAATCAGCCTATATATACACCCTTGTGCAAATTAATTGAAACAAAGCATGTTTTCTATCTTACTCGTAATCCTGTACTCAAAACAAACACAAAAAGTCAGTTGATGATTATGGTGTCAGAAGCCTGCAGCCAATAGAAGGAATGATGCACTCTCCACAATATATTGAGGTTCTACGAAAGAGAGTTATTCCAGAGCTGGAAGAGAGGTATCTTGACGGTACTGGGATATTGCAGCAGGACCTAGCCCCCTGTCACACATTGAAAATGGTGAAGAAATTCATGACAGAGCAGCAAATACAGGTACTTGATTGCCCAGGGAATTCCCTGGATGTAAATCCCATTGAGAATTTGTGGGCTATATGCAAAAGTCGCCTCTGTGCTGTAGACTGTAAGACTGGAGAAGCTCATTCAGGCGCTGATTCAAGTGTGGTACAGGCATCTGAAAATCAACAGTGACTGTTCGAAACTAGTAGACTCTATGCCAAACCGTGTTCAAATGCTGCTTAAAAATAGCAGAGGTCCTATCTGTTACTAATGTATGTATGTGTGAGTTTTGTACACGTATATATGAGTTTTGTACAATAAACTACCGGTATGTTGTTTGTTTCAATTAATTTGCACAAGGGTGTAGTGGGGATACCTCTTCCTGATTAAGAGATTTGTTACTGTTAATGGTTTGTCTGTGATTTGAAGACCTCATGTGAACAATTCCTTCGTTTCTAATGGGTACAGGTGATGTCACAGTGGAATCCTTATTTTGGTTTCTCCATTTAGGGTGGAGATGATGTCATGGCCTGTGTTCACGATGACAATGGAAGAGTCAGAATACACCACTTCTACAATGTTGGACAGTGGGCAAAAGAAATCCCAAGAAATCCTGCTAGAGACGAAGAGGGTCTTTTTGAAAACAACCGCGTAACATGTCGATTCAAGCGCCCTGTGAAGGTTCCCAGAGATGAAACTATTGTAGATCTTCATTTGAGCTGGTATTATTTATTTGCTTGGGGCCCAGCAATTCAGGGTAAGTTGTTCTCCTTTTGAGTTTCTAATTAACTGCAGTTAATTTAAAGCAGCAGTGTTTTCCAGTAGGGATGCATGAAGTTAGCAATATCTAATCCATCATGTATTCACCATATGCAGAACTAATTCCATTCCACTGTAGTTTGCATGATTTGTATTTAAGCTGTCATTGTTATGCTTTATTTTTTAGTTCATGATGTCACTTGAAGAAGTTACATAGCACTCCAGAATTATTGTAGTTTTGTCTCTTCTCTCAATTCAAAGCATGTTCGCTCAACCTTATTAGGGAGATCTCCCCAATAAGTAAGTATACTTAGGTTTTTATTGTAGAGAACTCAGTTCCTTGCACTATGCCTATATGCTGGCAAGGAGACCTTCACATTCCCAGGAATTGGCAGCTGTTACAGATCTATGCATAGCTTTCTTTGCTGTAAGAAGATACCTCGCAAAGGACCAAGTCATACCCGACTACCTTGCTACCGTCTTTGATGTAGGAATGCAAGCTTTCCTTTGCACATTAAAAAAGAGCAAAATACAGTAGAACCTCAGGTTGTGAATGTGATCCGTGTGGGAGGCAGGCTTACAACCCGCAGCACTGCATCTGCACACGCACGGCTCGTGATTTGGCATTTCTGCGCATGTGCAAAGGGCGATTTAGTGTTTCTGCACATGCGCAAGCACTGAAACCAGGAAGTAACCCATTCCGGTACTTCTGGGTTCGGTGTGGTGTGCAACCCGAAAACGCGTAACCTGAAGCGTCTGTAACCCGAGGTACCACTGTATTGGATCAGACTGACCATTTTTCAATGCTAGCTAGTTAGTGAGAAATAGAGTTAACATCTTAAGCAACCCTGTTCAATTTCTTGCTCTCTGTTCTTTAACTATTTTAGGTTCTATAACTAGGCATGACATAGATTCTCCACCTGTCTCGGAGCGCGTGGTCAGTATTTACAAGTATGAAGATATTTTTATGCCGTCAGCTGCCTATCAGACCTTCTCTTCTCCATTCTGCTTGTTGCTTATTGTTGCATTGACATTCTATTTATTGATGGGAACCCCATGATGACTGCAAACAGAGACCATTTGTTAGTGAGCATTGCTCAGGACAGGAGCTTTTTCTATTGGAAATGGTATCACTGGACACTTAGTTATTCATTGGCAGCTTGAGCTCCTCTGCTACCTGAGCCATAGTTGTGTGCCAAACAATCACAATATTTGAGAATAATCAAGGAACAGTTGTAATTGGCAGAACATTTTTAGTAGATATATAACTTGTTTCATGAAAGATTAAGGCTGCATTCCTTTTACTTACTAGGGAGAAAGCCTAGCCAAACACAGCATGACTTACTTCTGAGTAGACATAGAAAGGATTGCATTGTTAAACCTATGGGTGTGATGGTGAAATATTATGAGAAACACGTAAATTCTATTTCCTAACTCTAAATTACATTTAATTGAGTAAACAAAAAATAGAAATATATCATATTTCATGAGATTATTTAGGTAATATATGTTTAAATACTTACAATTTAATTGTCTGGTCCCAGAGTCAAAATAATGATAATTATTTTTTTACCTTCCCAAATAAAATTGTGCATAAGCTTAAGTATTTACAGGGCTCTAAAACAAGTCAGCATTAAAAATTATCTTTTGGGAAATGATAGAAAATAATCATTATTCAGCCAAGAAAATAACTTTTCTATCTGAAAAAGTCACCAACAGACCATTTTAAGAAAATGGCCACATTTTGCCTAATTTATTTTTATCTTAAATCTGTGCTACTGGGAAGGGGGGCTGAGAGGCTGATGGATCGTGTAGAACTTCCTTCTCTGCAGGCAGCAAAGGAAACTCATCCACAAATGCCTTCTTGTTCGCTCCTCCACTGTTGTTGCTCTGACAGCAATGGGGCTGAGAAAGGGATATACTAGGTTGGAGGCGTGAAACCAGTGGGAAGGGAACCATTTTAATAATGTTTGAAGGGGAAAAGGGGAAAGAAAAAGTCATTTTCCCCCAACTAAAGCTAAAGCAAGTCCGGCAGGGCTTAGGAAATTATAGTTCCTCTGCCCCCTTCAAATTGTTTCATAGGCAAAAGTAGTGCCATTGGAAAAGTTCTCCTACAAGTATACAAACAAGTGAAAATAATAGCTAAGTTTCCGGTATGGAGTGTACATTTTCTGGAAAAAGCAGCACTATATGAGGTAAGTGACTTAAAAGAAGATGTTTACATGTGTATATATTTTGACACAATTTGTGTTCAGTTTCTTATGTATGCATAAATGTGAAGCAAGTGAAAGAAGAAAAAAAGAACCCTTTTATCTTGTATTTTTCCTTTATTTGAAATGATGTCTCCAAGGGTACGGAAATATAATTTATGTTGCTGACATGGAATCAATAGATATGGAATCAATATAAAGGAACGACTTGTTCCTCAGAACTCTGAATGAACTAAAAAGTGTATTTGAACTAAATGTGTATTTCTACAAAATGTTCAGTACATGGAAATGTAAAAAGAGGTCAGTATTATGTCAGATTTACTGTGTGGAATATGAGTGACAAAAGATAAGTAAAGATAATTTGATGCAGTTTGCATTCTGACTTTCTTTTGTTAGGCTTTATACCTCACAAACATTTGCTTAAAACAACTATGATCTCAGTTCATTTAAAGCATCGTCTCCTTTGTGTATAACACACACACACACCCTCCGCCAAATGAAGTAAAAAAATCAGTTTGTTTTCAGTACATGTACAGAGGAAGCCAGGCTGAAAGAGGAAGTGGAGGAGTTAGCAGCCAGCAGCAGTCAAACTTAGCTCATTGCAGCTTCTGTGAGCTTGCGAACAGGGGCATTCAGTGGGGGCGTTTAAGGGGGAGATCCAGAGTACTGGGAGGTCGAGGGAGCTGCTGCAGTGACCGGCAACATTTGTGCCATGTTTGTCTTTCTGCCGGAGAATATGCAAGGTGGTTGTTTTGCTGGAAAAGAAGGCCCAGCAACTTGTGACCCACCTAGCCCCAGCTCAAGCAACAGGACCACATGCAAAGTTTCTCGATAGAGCTGAGTCGACTGTGATGGAGCAGCAAGACAGATGGGGTGCCCCCAGGAAGGAGGAAGATTGCCCACTTCGTATGGCAGCTGCAGTTATTTACAAACCAAGAAATAGCAGCAACAAGAAATAGCATATGCAAAACCACAGAGATGCCTCCAAAATCCTCCACCTCCTCCCAAGGCCTGGATGCACTAATAAAAGTTTTTTCCAATAAAGATACAGCATTTGTATTCCACCCCATACCACAAAGTTCTCTGAGTAGGTGCTCATAAAATTGTAGAGTTGGAAGGGAACTGAGGGTCATCTAGTTCAACCCCCTGCAAGGCAAGAATCTCAGCTACAGCATCCATGACAGATGGTCATCCAACCTTTACTTAAAAACCTCCAATGAAGGAGAGTCCACAACCTCCCGAGTCTGTTCCGCTGTCCAATAGCTCTTACTATCAGAAATTTCTTCCAGATATTTAGTTGGAATTTCCTGCAGGGCTTTTTTCCTCAGTGGAACTCAGGTGGGAGCCATTGCCATTATAAGAGAACAAGGGTTCATGGTGACACAGGAAGTTTTCCCCGCCAGAGGGAAGATTCCCAGGACAGCATAGCAAGGCAAACCTGTGTTCAGAAGGTCAATAAAAAGTTAGAAAAAGAGGCTTCCATAAGAATGGACTACTGGATCAGACCATTGGCCCACTTTCCGAGGGAATATGATACACGGTTGAACAGCTCTTACTGGCCGAGGGTTGGTCAGAATCTCCTTTCTTGCAACTGGAAGTCATTGGTTCAAGCCCTACCCTCCAGAGCAGGAAAAAACAAGCTTGCTCCATCTTCTATGCGACAGCCCTTGAGATATTTGAAGATGGCTATCATCTCTCCATCTCCCCTTTTTCCAAGCTAAACATAAAGGGACCCCTGACCATTAGTTCCAGTTGTGGACGACTGGGGTTGCGGCGCTCATCTCGCTTTATTGGCCGAGGGAGCCAGCGTACAGCTTCCGGGTCATGTGGCCAGCATGACTGAGCTGCTTCTGGTGAACCAGAGCAGCGCACAGTAACACCATTTACCTTCCCACCAGAGCGATACCTATTTATCTACTTGCACTTCTTGCTTTCAAACTGTTAGGTTGGCAGGAGCAGGGACCAAGCAACAGGAGCTCACCCCATTGCGGGGATTCGAAGCGCTGACCTTCTGATCGGCAAGCCCTAGGCTCTGGTTTAATCTACAGCGCCACCTGCGTCCCTAAGCTAAACATACCCAGCTCCTTTAACTGTTTCTCATGAGGCTTGGCTTCTGGACCCTTGATCATCTTGGTTGCCTCCTCTGCACACGTTTCAGCTTGTCAATATCCTTCTTAAATTGTAGCATCCAGAACTAGACACATTACTCCAGGTGTGGTCTTACCAAGGCAGAATAGAGGTGTACTATTACTTCCCTTGATCTGGACACTTCTGTTGATACAACTTCAAAAGCAGTAGCTGTTTTTGCTGCTGCATCACACTGTTGTCTCATGTTAAGCTTGTGGTCCACCAAGACCCTTAGATTTATTTCACACGTACTACTAGCACTCTAAGTGTCCCCCATTTTATATTTATGCAGCTGGTTATTCCTGTCTAAGTGTAGAACCTTACACTTACTAAAATTCATTTTGTTACTTTCAGTAGGGAGAAATGTAAAGTGTACAGATAAACCAAACACAGAAAAAAATGAAAAAATATTAAGGTGCCAAGCTACATAAAGTGTTCAAAAGACCTGGCAGGAAAGAAAGGTATTCATGTGGCACTGGAAAGATGCCAAGGGTACACTAGGTTGGCCTTTCTAGGACAGCTGTTCCATAAAAGCCCTCTCCCTGGTTATTGCCCATCTTACTTCTTCAGTCAATGTTCTTTAAACCTTAGGGTCAATCCAAGGATGCAGTCGGTGAGTTGGGTCTCTTGCTCAACCTACCAAGGTGCAAACATTAAGCATTGCAATATACACTGGTCCAGCTGGTGGCAGCAGCAGTCTGGTAAGACCTCCCAAATCAACTGAGCAAGTTTCAATATTATTTGCAATAACTGAGCAGATTGCAGTAGTCTGACCAGCAGCTTAACAGAAAGGATGTGTACCTACAATTTTGCCCATGGTATGATTATTTTCCACCTAGTCATTTTGATACATTGGCACCCTATTTGCAAATTTTAACAATTCCAAAATACTGACGTGCTTTCACTTACGCAATATTAAATATACTGCCTTCAGCTGTACTTGAGGGTCGATTTCAAAAATTTCCACTGGAAAAACGTTGATGCCCATGTGGAGATGGCAGTATTGAATCAGTAGCTCATGTGCTTCTAGCTTGCTCTCTTTATAAAGATTTGAGGAGTAAGGTTATTACCCCTCTACTGCTACCCATACTCAACCATTGCTGTGTCCCAGCAGATTAAGAAAACCAGGTGACAGCAAAAACTGATGTCGGATATCAGTGAGTAGAGCATGAGACTCTTAAACTCAGGGTCCTGGGTTGGAGCCCCATGTTGGGCAAAGGATTCCTTGGTTGGCCTAAATGACCCTCTTGGTTCCTTCCAATTTTCTATGAACGTGGTTGTTGTTTTTTTAAAGCAATTTATTTTTTAAAAAGGCTTCCCACACATCTATCTCATGCATGCTCTGCCTGTACGTAATTGGCATAATAAAAGCAACAAATCAGAAGGTGGGGACAAGCACAAAAGGGAATGCCTATTGGTGTGAATGGGAACCCAGGCTCCCCTGCTAAGACTGCATTTCCCAGGACCCTTCAAACAAGGGTCACAACCTGGGAGAATGGAAAGAACTACGTCTCCCAGCATCCCCCGCGGGCTCCAGCCAAAGCCACGCCCTGAGAAAAAGAACTACATCTCCCAGCACGCACTGCGGGCTCCAGCCGAAACCCCTACCCGGGAGAAGAAAAAGAGCGACACCTCCCAGCGCCTAAGCAGCCGCCTGAGGGGAAAAGGAAACACTACAGCCCCCAGCATCCTCCGCGGCCCCTTCCTCTGAGGCGGCCCCTCAGCCGCGGTCCGGCGTCGCCGGCGCCTTGCCCATGGCCGAGAGCGGGGACCGCGGCGGCGGCGGCGGCGGCTCGCCGAGCCCGGAGCCGGCGGCGAGCCCCGGCCCTCCCGGCCGGCCGCCTCCCGCGCTGCCTCTGCCCCGCCTGGAGAAGCCCCTGCGGCAGGCCTTCTACAACACGGGCGCGCTGGTGCTGGCGGGGCTGTGCTGCGGGGCGGCGGTGCTGGTCTACTTCATCCTGGAGGCCTTCCTGCGGCCGCTGCTGTGGGCCGCGCTGTGCGGCACCTTCCTGCACCCCTTCAAGAGCTCCCTGACGGCGCTGGGCCGGGCCTGGCTGCGCCGCCTGCGCCGCTCCGGGGCGCCCGTGCTGCCCGCCGCGCTGCTGCTGCCCCTCTGCTTCGCCAACGCCGCCGCCGAGGCGCTGGGCCGCCAGCTGCTCCGCCGGAGGAGGCTCCTGGTGCTGCTGGGCGCCGGCGGGCCCGCCCTCTACGGCTGCTACGCGCTCGGGGCCTCGCTCGGGGCCCGCGCCGCGCTCGCCCAGGCCGCCGGGGTCATCGGCGCCGGGCTGGACTGCTTCAGCAGCCTCTGGGTGAGTGGCGGGCGAGGGGCGGAGGAAGAGAGAGCCTCCGGGGCATGTGCAGAGCGCGGGGGTCGCATCCCGAGTGGGGTTCCCCCCGCCCTTTAATCGCAGTTCTCTAAAGCGCGCCCACACACGTGCACTCCCTCGGTTGGGACAAGAGGATGCGGCTTCCCGCAAGGTGGTTTTGGGCTGCCCTTTGGTGGACTGGGTTACGCCAGGAAGAAAGAGGGGAAGCTGATTTAAGTTTCCCATTGAGAATGCTTCACACCTACACGGTGGTGCAAAACTGACCACTAAACCAGATTACGTAAAGGGACCCCTGACCATTAGGTCCAGTCGTGGCCGACTCAAGATCAAGGTGAGGGGCAGCGAAGTGCCAGTACGCAACAGGTCCAGAAGAAGAGATCTCAGTAACAACTCACTTTTTAGGTGCCCAGTTTCCAGTGGTTGCTTGTCCTTCAACTGCTGCAGTTAGCTCACAAAAACTGTAAAAGATAAAGGGACCCCTGACTGTTAGGTTCAGTCGCGGACAACTCTGGGGTTGCGGCACTCATCTCACTTTACTGGCCGAGGGAGCCGGCGTACAGCTTCCGGGTCATGTGGCCAGCATGACTAAGCCGCTTCTGGCGAACCAGAGCAGCGCACGGAAACGCTGTTTACCTTCCCGCTGGAGCAGTACCTATTTATCTACTTGCACTTTGACATGCTTTTGAACTGCTAGGTTGGCAGGAGCAGGGACTGAGCAACGGGAGCTCACCCCGTTGCGGGGATTCGAACTCCCTGATCTGCAAGTCCTAGGCTCTGTGGTTTAACCCACAGTGCCACCCACGTCCCTCTAAACCAGATTACTTTGCACCAAATAGGCTGCTGTTCACACGCTCACCGCTGGTTAGGAGAAGAGAATGTGGCTTTGGCAGGGTGGGTTGATTTAAACTAGAAAGAAGAAAGAGCAAAAAGCTGGTTTAAGTTTTCCATTTTTAGACACCTTTACACCTAAACTGTGACTGCTAAAGCAAATTAATTCACAACAAAGCTGGTATTATTTACATGGTCGCATCTTTCCAGGCTTTACATCACCTCTCATACTGTATATACATTTCACATGCTTTCCTTGTTTACCTAGAAAGCATGTGTCTTTGAACTATTAGGCTGTGCGGTTAGTAGGAATGTAGGAACTTGAACACTGGATAATTTTGTCTTCTTTCCTGTGTTGCTCTTTTTGTTTCACTCAGCCTTGGCCCAGCCCTACCCCTAACTCAAAATAAAGCAGCAAACAAGAATTAAACACTCATGGTTGATAAATATGGTGGTTAGATGAAGCAGACATGGGCTCCTTGAGCTTTAATGGATGTGGAAAGGGGAATTTCAGCAGGTGTATCTTTCATGCTCTTGTGATAGATCACAGCACAATTTGATAGTTAACTGAAAAGGTGTGACAGAAGGTCTTGGGATAAACATAGAATATGTAAACTGTATCCTGACTAATGAATTGCAGTCACTGAAACATATCTTAAGATAATTTCAAGAAGGTGCAGATCTCAAGAAAGATTGACCCATGGCAGTGTGCACAGGGCTTTAATTGAGTGTTGGCTCTGCACTGGAACCTGTCCAGTTTCAGCACCTAGGAGATGTGACATAATGGGGAATTTTGTGGGCGATCTCCCACATCTTGAATATTTAATCGCAGCCACTTGGAACTGCGCCCACAGAGAGGTTAGAGGATGCAGCTTCTAGGAAAGCTTGAATCCTAGCAATAGGGCTTCCTTTGAGCTGGGGCTATATTCTGGAACTTGCCTTTAACAGAGCCTCCCTTCCCTCCTCTGTTCAAAGGTGCTTATTGTCTCCCCTATTTTCAAAAAGCCATCCTTTGATGTATCCTCCCTTTCTTCTGCCCTTTGTCTCCAGACTCCCATTGTGTTTTACTTTCCTTCTAACTTAGATCTTGATTTTTTCAGTCTGATATCTACTCCCTGGATTCTGTTGAAACTACACTCACAAAAAACTCTATTCTGCCCTCAATATTTACATTTATACTGTCTTTGATACAGTTTATCACTCTCCTGCTTGGTTCCTTTTATGCCTTGGTCTAGGTTTCTATGGTTCTGTCTTGATACGGTTCTTTTCCCTACCAGTTTAGACTGAGGTCCTAACCTCACTTATCTGGAAGTAAGCCCCACTTAATTCAGTAGGACTTACTTTTGAGTAGACATGGTAAGAATTGAGCTGTTAACCATTCTTTCACAGTTTTATTATTTTTTCAATTTATATACCACCCTTTATCAAAAGATCTCAGGGTGGTATACAACATTAGAAGCACGATACATCAGTGCATAGTAAAAAGCATACTGACAGACAGATTAATAGTAAAATAATCATAGTAATAACAGCCCTCTTCCCCACACTTTCACAGACCATAGATTATTTAATAGCCATAGGCCTAGGTAAAGAGGACTGTTTTTGCCTGGCGTCCAAAGACATTTAATGATGGCTCCAGGTGAGCCTCTCTGGGGAAAGCATTTCAGAGTCACATAGTCACCACAGAAAAGGCTCATCCTTGGGGGTTTTTCTCTGCTGAAGTCCCTTGGGATTTGTTTTTGGCCCTCAGCACACTATTTCTGGTTGATGGTATCAGCACTCACTGCTTTCTGTGCCACATATGGATGACATCCAGCCTTACCTTTCTACTCCTGAACTGTCTCCCTTTCTTCAGCCCTGCATCTCCAGCTGACTCTCTGATCATCACATTCTTTTTGGTCATTTCAGTATGTCCAAAGCCAAACTTTTAATCTCCCTTCCCAAGTCCTACTCCCTCTTATGCTTGTTTATCCATTGACAAAGTTACAATCTACTCTGATGAACAGTCGTGAACAGCTTTATGGCTGAGTCCTCCTTGTTTCTTGTGTTCAGTTTGTTACCAAGTAGGACTGTGCAATAAATTGCCATATTGTTGAATACCAGTATGGAAATAACACCATGATAAGTGTTTCAACAAGGCAATATACTGGTGAACCAAAGGTGGAGACATGACAGCTTTCCAGGGGGTAGGTTGGCAGAAGGTCGGCGGTTCGAATCCCTGTGGTGGGGTGCGCTCCCGTTCCTCGGTCCCAGCTCCTGCCAACCTAGCAGTTCGAAAGCACGTCAAAGTCAAGTAGATAAATAGGTACCGCTCCGGCAGGAAGGTAAACGGCGTTTCCGTGCCCAGCCACTCTGGGCGGCTTCCCACAAAACATTAAAAATACATTAAAACAGTCACTATACTTCCCTAAACTTCCTGTGCCCTGCTGTAAGTGTAACTGGCAGTGCAATCCTGTGTAAGTCTAGACAGAACTTAAATGGCTCTTGCTCCCAGGTAAACATGGGCAGGATTGCAGCTTGAAACAGTTGCTCTTTATCCTGTTGTTTCACCGTACTTCTTCTCCCTTTCTCTGTAGTTTCCTCTGTGTTGAATTTAGGTGATGGGGCAGGGGCCTGTCTTTGAAGCACTATGCTCACTGTGGGCACTATACAAATAATAATTGCTTGCTCTGAGAGTAAGTCAGAAAATGCAGTGTCTAGGAGAAATGAACAACTGGGCACCACGTCTCAGGGCTATCGCTCCCACATCAGAAGAGGAGGAGGATCCTGAGCCTTCTCTTGCTAGAGCTGACGTATTACGCAGAATGAGGTGGTAGAATGAAGTGATATATTTCTGTACCACTTGAGACTGGAGATTTAATTTGCACCATGCTTGTTGTAAACAAGCATGTGAAGGAGAAGAGGTTGCTAAAGCTTTTTTTGGTGTGTTACTTTACTATATTCAGGGAGCTTCTTACACCGGTGAATATATCATAATGCCAACCCTCCACCCCCAATTTACATTCAGAACTAATAAAGTGGGAAATCCCTCTTCATTCTGTGCAACATGTAGATCATAACTTACTGTGTCATACGGCATAAGATCACTGCTCAATTCACACTGCCCTGAAATAAAGACTTGTAGATACAGTGGTGCCCCGCAAGACGAAAATAATCCGTTCTGCGGGAGCCTTCGTCTCGCAGGGATTTTCGTCTTGCGGAGCTCCGCTATCAGCCGATCAGCTGATAAGCGGTAAAACAGCTGATAAGCGGCTTTTAGCGCTTATCGGATTAGCGGATAAGCGGCAATTTAGAGATAAGGAGCTTAGCGCCTTTCAGAAAAGGAAAAAAAAATCGTTTTGCGAGTAAGCCCCATAGAAAAAAACGTCTTGCGAAGCAGAAAAATGTCGGAAAGCCCTTTCGTCTTGCGCGTTTTTCGTTTAGCGGGGCATTCGTCTAGCGGGGTACCACTGTATGCATACTGTTTCAGTACATCCCTCTTTTCCACATGTAAAATCTTTATTTCTTATGGGGTACAAACATTTTACAACAACATGCAGTTTGTGTTTTTGTAATATATGTCTGACTCTTGTAATTAGAGGTCATTGTAAACTTAAGGTTATGAAGCATGCTGAAGAGTGAAATCTTTTAAGCATTTGCCCTTCTGACATCAAGGTTGGCAGTACTTGGCATTCGGGAGGGGGGGCATTCTTGTCACTAGTGGCATGGCAGGTCCTGTTAACGTTTCTATTGGTTCTACCATCAGGAAGGATTAGAGCATGTGTTAGTGTCATATTGCAGTGCTTAGTATTTTATAGTCTTTTTAGCAAGTCTTTCATATTGGTGAAGTCCTTTGTTGCTTTCACTGCCTTTTCTTAGTTACCATGATACATTTTGGGAATTGTAACAGGAACTTTTGTGAGAGTTCCTGAAGACTCTGTGGCATTAATTTCATTCCCTTATGTTGTTTCACAATGAATAGCGATCACTAACAAAACAGTACTTGGGTTTTGGTTCTTCAAGATGACTACTTCCCATTAAACTAGAAAACACAGAGAAGCACAGTAACAAAAAGCTGGATTCAATATATAATACTGGATTATATAGGATTTATGCCTATATCAGGGATGGCCAGAGGTGGAACCATCTTAAAGAAAACCTTCAGTTATAGAGTAAGCACTCGGGCACAGCCAGGAAGTCTCATATAAAGTGCAAAGAGGAGATGTAGAAGGGCTGGGGAATATATTGATATATCTTCCAAAACTGGTTTGAAGTCCACATCATGATATCGGTTTCATATTTTTTGACCTGGCAATATATCGTGAATCATGGTGTGTGTATGTGCCTGCAATGCAGAAATCACAATGTGGAGACAACCGTGAAGCCAGCCAATGCCTCTAAATAGTTCCATCCTTATTTGAGATGTCGTGATATATCAGTATATCACAATGTTGAAAACCATATATCACCCAGCCCTAATGTATGGAATAGCTCATCATTTAAAACCACAGAACATCTTTTCCTTTCCATTACAGGCAAAATTCTTGTACCTTGACTTTTTTAAAAAAGAGACAAGGCTTCTAGGGACTTTAAAAAGCTATTTGGATTGAAGGAAGCCCATGTTTGTTTGTTTTTTATGTAATCTGTTTTTTATTCTGCTTAATAATTAAAGTTGTCAGTTGGGCAGCTAACTTGGGTTTGCCAGGGATGAGTACTGATAGCTGTTTTATTTCCTTTTCCTGTTAAGATATGGACCTTGATAGCAGGCTATCTATTGACTGTATTATTCAAGTGGAACCCAAGCACTGAACGTTACTTGAGAACAATCTCTGTTCCTGTCTGGATTCTACTGCTCTTCCATTTGGGTGAGTAACCTCATAAAAATATTTATTTCATTTATTTGTTGTTTTTCAGGACTTGGCTATAAAGTATTTCTACAGATTTCTGAAAGAGATGTCCTAAACCAATTTTCAGTAAACCAGACAAAAGACCTCCCATTTCAAATACGCTATAGAATACCTTGAATTAAAACTTAATTAAAATAAATAGGGTTTATTCACAAATATGCACTAGTAAACAATGATTCATGCTGGCCTTGCAAATTGGGATTATAAATTAAGGTTTGGTCATGGTTTTGCATTGTATCTGAACCATGCCTGGAATCCAGTTGTAATGGGAAACCATGGTTTCATTCTGTGAATGAATCTGCCGGAACCTCAGGGTTGCATTCTCCCATCATCTTTTTCTTGTGCCTAGAGGAGGAGTTCAAAAGGTCCCACTTCCCCTTGCAAACTAACCACAGTTCCCTGTGACATCTAAACTCAGCAAGCTGGTTTGTTGAAACTACAGTTAGTGAGAATAAGTGAGGATCAAACCATGGTTCAGATCCAGATCTCACTAACCAAGGGAGAATTATTGGGCTGTCTTTGTTTTTGTTTTCATTATATGATTTTTGTTTTTTATGTTGTGAACCGCCCTGAGATCTACAGGTATAGCTAGGGTGGTGTACAAATTTAATAAACAAACAAACAATAGTTCAACCACAAATTTCTATGCTTAATTTGTGGTAAAACTGGAAGCTATCACTCTGCTCTGATATGTGAAAGAAGAGGGAGGAATGTGAGAGCCCAAGGCCAACCAGATTCTGTGGACCTACAACTTCTAGACAGCATGGCCAGTGGTCAGTGGAAGTCCTAGTCCAGAAATATCTGAAAGGTCATGGGTTAGCTACTTCTAATTTAGTAGTGTAGCCTTCTTAGACTTTACCGACTGGTGGGGTCTGCGTTGCTCCTGAACGGGAGGAAGGAAGTCAAATGACACCGAGGTTGATTCAGAGAAAGAGTTTATTCTGCTCTCTGGATAGCAGAAGGCACTTGCGTGGTCAGCTCACAGCAAGTCCAAAGAAATGAGAAATTTCATGCAGTATATATATCCTCCAGACACCCTCTCCCCCCTTCCCCAGGAATCCAACCACGTCAGCTTATACACGTAAGTTGACATCCATGACCATAAACAGATATTCCTGTTCTGGTACTCTTGACCATAAAAGGTTGTTCCTGTTCCTATACTCTTATCTTGGGGCAGGAGGTCACCAACTCTAAGAACACTCCTGAAAATGTGGATTTTGGGTCCCGTTTCAGACTGACTGCACAGAAACCCATTCCTTCAGTAGGAAATGATGGTTTTCCTTATATGAACCGCCCAGAGTGTGGTTATTTTATTACAGTTCTTGTTGTCTCCCTTTGGAAATAATACTTGTGTTTTCAGAAGTAGTATTATCAGAGTAAATATATCCAGTCAAAATGTAGTCTTTTCATTTCATCTATAATAAGGTTTTTGCAAATATCTGTCAGGTAGCGACAGTTCTACCTGATCGTTCTGTTCATTCTATTTACTAGTTTATGCATATTATTTAGGAAAAAGGATGTCGATTTTATTCATAGGACCTCCTTTTTTTCAGCTTCTGCAGCAGGTTCTTGGAAGATTCCAGTGTTTTTGGTTATAGTTGTCTTAATGACTGTTGGTATGTTGCACGAGCATCCGAGTGGGAAAGAGTCTTCAGGTGAGAAACTCTCTTTTTCTTGTAGTTCCATTGTAGAGATAGCTAAGCTATTGGCCCTTCAGATGTGTTGGGCTTTAGCTCCATCATCCCCAGCCAGCATGACCGATAATGGTTGATGATGAGAGCAGTAGACCAACATATCTGGAGGACAATGAGTTGCTTACTCCTGTTCTAGAGTATCTTAAGTGAGTGGTAGCAGCTGAAAAAGAATGTTGTCTAGGATTATTCTGGTGTGACTGAAGCTGTTGACAGTCCATGAATGAGAACAGAAAAAACCCAATTAAACTACTTTCAGACCTTTATAAGTATTTTATTTTTTATAGGGGTAGAGCTTCCTGGTCAGATGGTTTCTATTGCAGCATCTACAATAGCCATGGCAATATCAATTACAGGATTTGAATCGAATAATGAGGAACATTCACCGCAATCCTCAGGTGACTGAATATTCTGTAAGAATGCTAGACATTTTTCAATATGTTTGCATGCTTTAATCTTGCTCTTTGAATTTATTAAATATATATACCTCCCTTTGTCCAAGGATCGCAGGGCGGTTTAACTATGCTTATTTTGTTACTGCTTGTTTGTTCTGTAATTCATCTTTCAGCTTTGTCATTTGTTCCTTAAGATTAGTGCATAAAGTGCAAAATATGCAACTTGTGTTTTACACTGTCATGTTAATGGTGATTTTAGTGATGTGGCATTATAATGGCTGAATGCCATATTGAAAGATAGCAGTTTAACTATTTGTCAGATGATGAGGCACACAAGTAAGCCGTGAGTATTTGTATGGATAAACTGTTCTCTGGGCAGGTGGTGATTACATTAGCAAGTCAGATTCTGTCAAGTTAACTTGGTTTTTTAATACACTCTGCAAACAATAAGGACTGTTCTCAAAATTTCACAGAACATAGTTGGAAATTTGAGAGCTGTGAAAGAAATCTTACAGGTTTTTTTTCTTGCTAAATTGTTCAATTGATTAAATATTATTTTCATGTGGATTTTTTTCATGATACACTAATTAATTTCTGAGATTTTAGTGACCATGTTGTCAAATTTAAATAGGACTTCAGCACCATCCAAAACCATGGATTGCGCAAGCAATAATTCAGAACCCCATCTGTGGTTTGTTCTGCCAAACTTACTTTTATGTAATGTTAATATGCATACCATACAGCTGAAACTAAATAAACCTACCAATAGAATAATTCCAAATATGAAGTAGCAGTTTATAAACCAAGCAGTCCCAAATTCAGTCAGATGACTTCTGTTTAGCCTGTTTTGATTGCAGTCTTGAGCAATTGCTATCGTACAATATACATTTCATCATTTCATCATTTTCGATGTTTGTTTGTGAAGGGTCATGCATACTGTCACTCTTGCAGAAATTAATCCTGCTACTCAAATACTGGAGACTCAAGGAGACGTATTCTGCACAAAACACAAAGCTTGAATGCTCTAAGAGTATGAGAATATGCTATCAGGGAGGTTTTTATATACTATTAGATTAAACTTTTGTAATTGTAGTTCTGTGTTTTGAGCCTGTATTTTGCAGAGTTTTTGAGGCCAATGTATAGGTAAACTGTAATTTAGAGTTGCTTATCAACTTCTGTTTTCTGTCTACTCAATACAGTGATCTTTGGAATGCTACTTCTATGCTCTGTAAATTCAAACAGGAGACAAATCCTTGGTTTACAATCATCTGTCAAACCACGTATCTGATTCTTGGTTTCAGTTGAAACTTTGTGCTAAACCATAGTTGGACTTTAGACATCACACCAAATCATGCTTAGCCAAACCTTGGCGTATGAATAGATTATTTGTATATAAGCTTCCTTTTGAGATTTCAGAATTCCAAGCATTAAGCCTTTGATTAAAACACTGCAGGAAAAGTTATTTCTGTGTACACTGAAAGCAAATATTTCACTGAAAACTAGAAAGCAATTCTCATTTTCAAGTTTTTCTTCTTTATTTTTTAGAAATGTATGATTAAACTCATTTAGTTCTGGATACGTTGGGCTTTTGGGAAATTACAATGTGGTGTTAAATGCATAGTAGTTTGTATGGGTTTACATGAGACTGGTATACATGGCTTCCCAAGCATCTTAGAAACAGTTCTGATGGCTGCTGTGCTTCTGAATAGCAGTTTGTTTATTTATTTAAACAATTTATATACCACTTAACTGCAATTGTCTCTTAGTGGTTACAAGAATTGAATACAGAAAAGGTAAGAATATGTTAAAATGATAGAATCAGACTTCAGTTAAAATGTTTGACCTCAACTGGAAGGGAGTACTACAAAATTCAAGTTAAAGTTAAAACTTGCAAGTCTTGTTGAATGTATTATATAGCTGACTTTTTCTTCTTCCAGGAACCGCAGAAAGTAGTGCCACATCTTCTCCATCCACTGTGAGTGGCAGACAGAGACCTGAGATCGGAACACTTCTTAAAAAGAAGAATACAAGTGATATCTACTTTGTTCTGCTTGCATGGGCCATTGTAATAGTTCAAATATGGTTGAATCTCTGGATTATACAGCTGCTGCCAGTACCTGTTGCAGGTTGTTCTCTATTTTCTTATATTGTGAGGTAAAACAATATTTAGATGAAAAACCTTCAACCAAAGTCTCCACAGTGCAGATCATTTGTGAAGATGGAGAAAAGAGAGTTTGTCAAATTGTAAGGAAACAGAAAACTTTCAGTTGGCTGAATCAAGACTCAGGAGAGCAGAACAGTGGCTGTGCAAGGGAGTTTTGCTACCCTTTCCTCTATACTGCAGCTCCTTGTGTTCCCTGAAAAGCCACCATTATGGGTCAGATCCTCTGAATCCCTGTGGGATGTGGCACAGAGGAGAATTTAAGGAAACTGGGCAGGCAGCCTCCTAATACATACCCTAGCATCACATACCCTAGGTCACTTTGTGCTACAGAATATAAATAGTAAGAGGCACCAGTTGAGCTGGTGTGGACTGTATGGAACATAAGCAGCGAACTGGAACAAACCAGGGTCTTAAACCATGTTTATGAAATTAATAACATCCTGGCTTGTTCTGAAACTCTTGACCATTGTTTCCCAGTTTGGTAATGAGTGCTTAGCTGGTGATATATCACGAAATTGAAAATCAGATACCATCAAGCCCTACTGTTTGCCTCTGCATAGTTCCATCCTTATTTCAGACATCATGATATATTGCGATGTTTAACTGGTAATATGTCACAGTGTTGAAAACCAGATACCACCCAGCCCTGTTGGCTACCCTGCATGTGATCATATGACAGTTGATGCCTTGAAGATTTTTCCAAAGTGGTCATCAAAGTAGTTAGAATACTTCTGGACTCCCATAGGAGGAGGGATGATATTGAAATAAAAAGAATACTTAAAATATAGCGAAAAAGAAACTCAGTTGAGGCCTAAGGATCAGGCTGAACGTGTTGTGACTTGCTCATATATGAATTTCTGTTTATAAGCCACAGTGACATGGAGCTGATTTACCTATTGAAAAAAGTTGGCAAAGGCATTATCTGCCCTGTCTGGGAAGACTTTTCTGTGTCTTTGTCATTTGTTCCTTAAGAGTACCACAGTCATATAATTAAGTCTTGTATAAATAATTTTAGCCCCAAAGCATACGGCTAAGCTAGATTTTGGTGCTAATGAGCAGAATATATTTAACCTTGATGCTAGTTACATAATTGCCTCAGAAACTCCCGGTCAGTCTCCATTACGTGAGGGGAAAGTAAGTACCCAACAGGTTGCTCTTCTCTACTGACTCTTCTTATAATTTTGATTTTCCCAAACAGTACTTCCAGCAGCAGCAGACTGAGCTGTGTGCAATTCACATTGAAAACCGTAGGCACCATGAGTAATTTCAGACACCATATTAGTTTCAAACTATGGTTTAGGATCCTCTGAGGCTTTCCATGTATTGTGAGACTCCAAAACATATTTAAACATGTGCCTTGTTGCATTTGCGCTGTGTGTATCTCAGAAAACCGAATATTTTTCGAATTTTTAGAATCCTTCATAATTTTTACCACTAATTGGGATCAAGGAGCCTTCAAAGTTCTTAATGTTGAGGTGTGGTGTGTGTACCTATTTGACTCTAGCTCTTGTAACTATGGAATATGTATTACTATCTGTATGAAGCTATTAGCTATTATGTACCTGAAGCACATATTTTGGGAAGTTTTTGTTTCAGGCAGACCAAAATTATTTTCCCGCCTATATCAGCAAAAGAAATGTAGCAGCCATTTTAGCATAGCTTTCTGCAATATTGCTGTGTTCATTTTCCCCATATTTTTAGTAAGTCTTCTTTTAATATTGCAGTGTGGGTTGTCAAAAAACTTGTGGTCCACTTTGGAGTGGTGAAATTTCTGGTGAGTCACTGCAGCGTCTGGTGGCATGTCCTTGAAGATTTTGTGAGAGAACGTCAAGAAGCTCTTGCACCACGACCAATCAAGGGCCTCGGAAGAGTCATTCTAAAGCTAGACAGTAAGGTATTTAAAGTTGCTTCTTAAACTTGTGCGTCTCTCTGTGTGTATCAAATATAAAATTTATTTAAACATTTTTATCCTGATGTTCAACCAGAGCATCAGATATATTGGGGGAGTGGGGGCAGAGTCAAACCGGTTTTGCCTATTTCAATTACAAGTATGTTCATGCACTGTAATGAATGCACAGAACCCTTTAGTATTGTACAATCCTGAAGGTAATTTGCACCGTTTGGGTTTTAGGTTGTAAACAGTACTAGTTACACAGTTAGGGTTGCTGTAGTTAATGGCTTAGGTACAGTGTTCTTTTGAACAGAACTCAAGCCATAGGATGCTCCTGCAGGTGAAAGGTAGGGCAGGGGACTTTTGCCGATTGTAGCCCTTTGTGCTTCATGAAAATTTGCTCCAGCAGGTTTTGGGATCATCATACACGTACACATGTCTGCCAATGGGAGTCCCCACTGGATCGGAGAACTTGGGTTCCAAGCCAATACCTCTTTTGTCTATAGTCAACTGAGCCTCCACAGACCAAATTTCTTTTCCCCTCCCCAAAGAGGGACTCCCAGTAATAAACCCATCCAAAGGAGTTGTCAAATACATACCGCCTTGGCATTAGTAATGGAGAAGCTTCCTTCTAGATGACTTGCTGGGCCACATTCTGCACTTTTCAAAGGGTGGGAAACAGCAGGCCAGGTGAGAGTTTGCTACATTAATGGAAAAATCTGCTGAGACAGATTGTAAAGGTAACCACAAACGTTAGGGTGCCTTTCCAGTTGTGTAGTACTTGGCCAGTCTGAGAAGCTGTAACAGTTGTGGGTGAAATTTGCTTTCTTATCTACCATGTCTAGTCATATGGAGACTATCCTGATAATGTTTGTTTGTTTGTTATAAAATAGAAAATATTCTTTAAAAATGGTAAAAGAGAAACCTTTCTCAGAAGTCACTGTGGACATAGATCATGATACAGTTCGCGTGTACAGACACCCCTCCATTTATGCACGTTCGGTATGTGTGCAACCGCACATATGTGCATTTCACCAAACCTGGAAATGACTTTAAAAACGGCAAAAAGGGCCCTAAAAGAGCTCAGAAAGAGCAAAAAAGGCATGAAAACAGCGCCCAGCTATCCCAGGAGCCTTTGCACCAATGGTTGAGCCCTGTGGAGAGTTGGAGCCTTGGAGGGAGCTGGGTGGAGTTTGGCATCTGGTAAGTGCCTCCTGGTTTTTTAAGGGTTTTTCAAGGATGTTGAGAGGTTTAGAGGGTGTTTGCAGGCTTTTCCAATGGTGTTTCAAATATACACAATTCCATGTGTGGGCGCGGTGCCTCTGGACATAAGCCCCACATAAATGGGGGGTTGCTTGTAAATTACTTGCTGTATCAGTGGCAAAGGTCCTGGACTGCAGAGTGCAGTACTCAAGCTGTGGGGTAAATAGTTCTAGGTGACTAGAGAGGCGGAATATGACACAACAGGAATGGATGGTGTCTTTAAGTAATCATTCATCTTTGAATATCGAGCTTCAGCTTTAAATAATCAGTCCAAAATCATCAAGTTCCCCCAGTGCCTTGTACATCTTTTACATTTTCTGATGGCACTGACTATTCTGTTATATTATCTCGGTAAACACTTAGAACCACCTTACCATACCTGCAAATGAGCATTGTGATATGAAATCATTTACAGCTTTTCCTATGTGTCTGGACTAATATCTAAGATAAGCAAAGTTCAATAAACACTGCATGCTAAAGCACAGAGTAAATCATTATCATTCTACTGTTTTATTATAATATAATTGGGACAAAACAAACAATAGAGTCCACTGAATATTAATTGAATGTCTAGTTGTATGAGCTTTTAGCTTTATCGGCCTCAGCAAAACAGTTTCACGGAATCCTCACCCCACTGCTGGCTCATGCAAGCCGGCGGCAGAGTGGGGGATCCTTTACAGTGCTCCTTCCCCCCAGCTGAACAGCCCTGATGCTTTGAAAACCTGACATTGCCCAATCCTATGCTCAGTGAGGCAGAATATTGCCAATATGTTAACAATGCTTCTGAAAGTGTCCGATGAGCTGCCATGCTTAGTTCAAAGTCTAGTACTGGTGTACAAAACCCTATGCAGTTTAAGACTAGGATACTTAAAAAAAATAAAATCATCCCTTATATATCCAGTCTATCACTGCTGTCTGTAGTGGAAGCCCTCCTGCAAATACCATCTCATCAAGTTGTCCATTTCCTACGATGTAGGAATCAGACCTTTAGTGTGGTGACACCTGCCCTCTGGAACTCGCTCTCATGGTGTCATCTCTGTGATCTTTTGATTGTTTATTTGCACCAGCTATTTTTAATCCCTTAATCACCAAGGTTTCTAAGTGGTGTACATAAAAATGACAAAAGCATCCGTTGAAGGTCTTCCTTTTTCAACAAGCCTTGTAAGTGGACATTCTTATCCCAACTATATTGAGCTTGAATTTATTTTTATAGTTGATGCTTTTATTGTTAGATCACTTCAGGATTGTTTCTGGGAAGCAATTCATAAAAAAAAAATATCTGGAATGACGATTGAGGTTGGATCCACTCTTCATCTTATTTCTTGTTCTGGTTTTCTAGAAGGTATTGCAATAGATTATGTTTAGGATTTTATCTTCAGATTTGCTTATCTACTTTGTAGTAAATGCATGAATTCTCTGTGTAGTGAATTCCAGTGTTGCATGCTGTAGTTTCCTATTACTGCCTCAGTGATTGACATGCTGTGGTCATTGTAGCAGAATGAAAGTGCATGGCTACTTCATTACTGACTTGCTACCACTTGTGTGGATTTTCTGGGGGAAAGTCCTATACAAAGTATGAGTAATTTGCATAGGAATGTTTTCAAGTTTGCATTGGAAAATATTCTTATGTCTTACGAGAATGAACTAATTTAGCATGTTTATTTTACTTCTGTTTAGTAAACAAATCTAAAAGCTTTGAAAAGCTAACCTAATACTGATTTGCAATTGGCATCTATTTCTTTGTTAGCAGTGAACTTAATCAAATTGAAAAATTAAGGAAAATTTTCCGCCCTGCATCACTGTTTCACTGGCCTTTAAGAAGATAATTAATTGTATTTGAATGCTGCTTAATTTCATAGCAGGTTATTTTATTGTAGGTCATCTAGTTTCTACTGTCCAGTATTCCTGACGATGCCTTATTTCTTTGCCTTGGCAATGGCCTAGCAGTTTGCTCCTGCCATTTCAGTCTACACAGGTCACCTTTTAAAATGTACTACAAAAGTAACATGATCAGAGATTTTATAGAATTGATAAGCACAGTCTTATTTCTGCTCACTGGCCTCCAGCTGCAATTTCTTCAAGCACCGCTCTCCCATTACTCTCCATTAAGCACCTTAAAGCACAGAATGACATGGTGCAACTAGCAGGTAATCCTGTTGAAGCCCTAGTCTCCATCAGCACTGGCAAACCTTGAAGCTGAAGTGCCAAATGTTTTTCACCTAATGCCATTATTCCAGTTGATGGAGAAGGGATAAGAGAGTAGAAGCTGCTCTTTGAAAGAATTCTCAGGCCTCAGTGGCAATGTTTCTAAACTTTTTTTTGAGCTGCCTTTGGGTAGATGGACTCACTATAACAGAGCTGAAGTCCAAACAGCTCAAAGATGTATTGAGGAAGATACCAGTTCCCACAATATTCCTGGTATGTTTGTTCTTTGATGAGTCCAACTTGGTTTTTTTAAAAAATAGGATTTTTAAAAAATAAAAAGAATGTTTTCATTTGTCACACAATGAAAAAACAACATTAAAGACATGGCTGAAAAAAATAAATAAATCACATAACAGCCAACATACTGTGTTCTCAGATTGTTGCATAAAATATGGTAATGGCCATGTACCAGTAATACCCTTAAAGAACTGAGAGCATAGGCCACCAGTGGGGTAGCTTGGATAAGCGTGGCTAAGGAAATAGATTCAAGTTCACATACCCATCTCCATCTACTACTTTTGCTGGAGCAAAGGTGTGTGGTAAACCACTGGATACTAGACTTACTGAAGCTAAAGACAAAAAAAGATGCTATTCACAGCAAAAAGGAGCACAATTCCGAGGTGCAAAACTTTTTTCACTTCTCAAAGCAACCAAAATGGTAGTCATACAGCCCATCCAAATTCAAGTGATCAAGACCAAAAGCCCTTTGCAGAGAAGTGGAGATGCTCGTCCAACTCTTTATGGATCTTCTTTAAACAATTCAAGAACTAGAGCTCCACCTGATGCCAGGCAAAACCCAGCATGCCCATTTGAGATTGACTGTTCCTATTTGCTTGCATCCAGGAACGGACAGTGATAGATTCCTGTGTCTGAAGCATTGTTTCCAAGAAATACGTGCCATAATTTACTTTCTGACTTGGGGGCAAGTTTCCTGGGGTCCTGGACTTGGGGGGAAGCAACAAACTACCTCATAAAACTCCTCTGGGTGTTCAGGCCATCAAGAGATGATTCAAGTTTTCTTGACTTCAGGGAGACAACAGAAGGTTCAGGCTTGGGAATCAGATCTCCTACATCATTTATACCTCTCCCTAGACCGATGGCTGTCTCTACAGTGTTTTGTTGTTTTGCAAGGATTGAAACTTGTCATCCCTGACAATCTTGGTCACCACAAATGGCAGCCCTGTGGCAGTGGGACTCACCTCAAAGGATACAGGTCTTCATTTGAGACCCACAAGTAGCACTGGTTGGCTGCAACCAGGAACTAGTAAATCTCAGAACTTGTTTCAAAACGGCTATGTCCTTCTTTGAACAGTCAATGTGTTTTGCAATGGTGTTCATAAGCAGACAGGGAGGTGGGTGCTTTACGTCACACCACATAAAAACCAGTGACATAATGAAATTGGCATAGTAGCCTCTGTTGTTCATCAAATTGGAGTGTCAAGCCTGCAGACTCGCTCCGGAAAACGTTATCTGCAGAGAGATCGAATGAGTCCTCAATCCCAAAATATTTTTGAATCTAGTTAAATGTTTATGAAAACCTGAAATGGATCTCTTCACCAGTGCTGAAAATACGAAAGATTCAAGATTCTTTTCAAGGCATCTCTGTCTCAGTTCAAAGAATATAAATACCTTTTGAATCCAAATTTTCATACTCTCCACCCTCTGCCCAGAGGACCAGTATAGGCCATGTTACACTTTTATAGGTAGAATTGTGTGTTAATCCAATCCTGACCTAACTTTGGGAGCATATTCAGTTTATGCCAAGGACATTTTCTGCCTGAAAATTCAGCTGGAGTGAGTTAGCCAGTCAGTCATAAACCAAACCTGACAAGAGGAATATGTAAATCCTGATCCTCCAAGAACATAATCTATCTATTTTAGCAGTATTTGTTATTCAAATAGCGTCATATGTAGAGCAAAATGCATATATAGTATATAATAGTGCATATGAAAGGATAAACTTAACATACATTTGAAGATAATGATAAGAACACCATTAACATCAATTAATAATTAACTAATAATTATTAAAATTGATCACAGTACTTACATGCTTTGTGAACAGTGCCATTCACAACCAAAAAAATTGTGAATGCTGTACTGCTTGTGACATGTGCAGATGGCAAGCTCCTAAACAAGGGCTGCAATATTTGGCTGTGTTATCCAACTTGGTTGATACCCAGCCCCATGTGATATTTTCTGCTTCCAGCTGCATAATGTTAAGAGCTGCTCCATATCTGGGTTTGCAATGCTACATGTTTTGTGTGTAGCATCAGTGTGTCTGCTGTTGAAAGAGTAGGCACATTGGACATTATTGAGCTGTGATGTTCCATCATACAGGAGTAGAATGAATCGCTGCAGCAGGACAAGTTTTTTCCCCATCTATCAGAGAGTTTGCTGTAGAGAGCCAAAGGAATGCTTCGTCAGTGCTTTGAAATGCCACCCATATTTTCCATGTTGTAAGTTTTTCCTGTGCCACAGAAGAAGTAAACTATTGTAACCAGTAAAGGAATAGAAACCCACCAAAGGTCTCTGCAGTTCTGCTGGCAGTTGAGAGCAGATCTCATTAATGGGAACAAACTACTCAAATATCCCACTGTTATATTCACTCTACAAAGGCATCATTTTATCTATACAGATTTGATATGCCAAATATTGCCCCCTGGGGGTGTGTGGGAGAAGAATTCCCCCCTCCTTTTTCTTTGGATTCTGACTATGATAATACCTCAAAATTACAAGGCGTGTTGGTTGCCAGAAGCAAAATATTGTTGGTTCTTTTACCTTTTACATGGATATCAGGAAGTTTCCCTTCCAACCTTTTGTCCTAAGCTGGTGCATCAACAGGCAAAGATGTGGCACAAACTGGGCATTTAAGGGGCTCTTTAATTGTACTTGGGGAGAGTGACAGACACTCTGAATCTCTTTTTGATTTCTTTCAGATTGGTTCAGAGGTTAGGAAAGTATCAAAACCCACCATTTCTAGGTATTTGGGTTGCAGCAGCCTCCTGAAGTCATTCTTATTTGGCAGAAATTTGCAAAGTGGCAGTGTATTTTCCAGGACACAATTCTTAAGGCATTGAACAGTTGATGCCCTCAATACATGCAGCATTTAGGGGAAGGGTCTTGCAGAAAGTAGCTATTCATAAAGTTTTAGTCCCTGGACCCCACTCTGGGACAGTACAGTGGTACCTTGGTTTAAGAACTTCAGTCCATTCTTAAACCAAAGCATTCTTAAACCAAGGCGTGCTTTCCCATAGCAGTGGGGGACTCAATTTACACTCAACAGGAAGTGGAACATTTTTTGCTTCCAAGGCAAAGTTCACAAACCAAAACACTTCCGGGTTTGCAGTGTTCTTATTCTAAGTTGTTCATAAACTAAGCTGTTCTTAAACCAAGGTGCCACTGTACTGATTTTCAAAGAGTTCTGAACATTTTTGGAGTGCCCTTTTGAGTCATGGGAGAAGAAGATATCCTATTCCTGTTCTCCATGACTGCCAGAGGGCATTCTGTGCATGTCTGTCCTATCCTTTGGGTCGGTGGTTGATTAGGTAGGGAGCCCTGGGGTTGTTCCTACGGTCCTGTTCTTTTCTCTGTACAGTTGTCTTTCTTGCACATCAAGTTAATGAGTTTTGTTATCAGTTTATAGGGTTGAGGGGTTATTCTAGTTTAGTCTGGGTAGAATGAAGGCCCCTCCCCTTGATGGAGCAGCTAAAGTGATTGCACCTTGCAAGGGGGGAAGCCTGCTGGCAAAGGTTTTTGGAATGCCCTTGGTGAGTCAGGGAGAAGAAAAAATACATGGTAAGTAATCTCCTTTTCTCTTCCCTATCTCCAGTCCCATGGCTTGTTAAATGAATTTAGCATTTTTCTCACCCCAGAAGAATGAACCCTTTTAAAGAGTGTCATCCAAACAACCCCAGAAGGCGGTTTGTCCTCTGTAGGTAATGCAGTTGTGTATATTTTAGCTCACAGTGGCCCATAAACTTTAGCTCAGAATATAAATCAGCAGTGCAGTCTGACTTTTGTTGGTACAGTGCATGTTTTAAAATTTCTAAATACTGTACATTTTTTTTTCTGATTGAAAAAAAGGTTTTGATGGTTTCTGCCACGTCTTTACGGCTTTGATGAAAGTCTGTCTCTGGAATGGTTTCATTTCATTCCTTGGATAATCCAGGGGTGTGTGTTTTTCATTTTTGCACTACAATTGCATTCTTCAATAATTCTTCACTGTCTTCTTGTCTCTTTCTCTTCTGCGTTCTCCCACTTTCCTTCTCCCAAGCTGTGGCATTGGCTTAATAAGAAGGTAAATAAGCAGACAGTTTGTTTGCAGTTAATATATTTTGTGCCCTTTCCCAGCATGAAGTGGTTTTTGTTTCTTGTTGGTAACATGGCTTGTTCTTGATTTGCATCGCAGCAATTTTATTCCAGGCCATGATCTAAGCTACAGAAGGTCATTCAATGCTCTCTAGTTTTCTTTAGCATGCTTGATGAAGGATTATGTACTGAAGATTGACATTGAATGATATATGTTCCATTTGCCTCAAATTGAGATAACCAAACTCCACCTAGCTCATGTTTATACACAACCGAGAACTTGAAGCTGAGGAATAGATATATAAACCTAGGCAGAATGCTCACACAACTGTTGGTAAATAATAAATAATGTGGTCTTCATGTAAGCATATTGCTTCATTTGCTGCCAGAAGTGCAAATTGGGTGCCAGTAGAAGAGAGTTATTTGCAGTAGAGGAATGGCAAGAGGAAGATGCTTGTTTAACTCTTGCCCTTTTGCTGCTTTCTCTCTGCTTCCCCTCCTTGCAGGTGGTTTCCCCCACTTACCTTCCCAGGCAACCAAGAAATGAAATTACAAAGAAAAGCAGGGAGTGGGGCAAGAGTTCATTCCCCCCCCCCAAATTTTTTTTTATTGGTTTTCACAATATTATAAACACACACACACACACACACACACACACAAACACACAAGACAAACAAACAAAACAAACATAAATCATAGCCTTATTAAAAATTACAGTTATTAACTTTGTTAAGTGACTTCCTCGCTTCCCCTTGGTTGAAATTCATTGCATGTCCTTTTAACGGTTTTCCAAATCCCAATTTTAATGAAATTTAAGCATTAACATCCTTAGATCTTCACCTTATAGAATTAAACATATTAATTCATCACTTAACATAAATAAAATCCTAAGCCCATTAAGTATCTGCATGCTATTTCCAGTTAGTTTAACTTAACAAATTGGGAGTGGGGCAAGAGTTCAGCAACCCTTCTCAGTTAGCTGTTCTCACTCTAGGTATCTCGTCTCTGCTTTGGGAGCCCCATGTTTTGCTGCCAAACACAGAGTTCCACTCATCATCTCTAATTGGCTTCTGGGGGGGAAATGTTTCTAAAAGAACATGAGGATGGAGCTTTTCAGTGATGTGATGGTGAATAAAGAATATAGAATGTGGGCAAAACATGGATTACCTGGGGTTTTCATTTGCAACTGGGAGATGAGAGGCTGCTAACTTGATGTGAAGAAGCTTCTGAACCTGGAAGGTTGCTGGGCAGCGGAGGGGAAAGAAAGCAGAATTCCAGTTACCGTATTTTTTGCTCTATAAGACTCACTTTTTCCCTCCTAAAAAGTAAGGGGAAATGTGTGTGCGTCCTATGGAGTGAATGCAGGCTGTGCAGCTATCCCAGAAGCCAGAACAGCAAGAGGTATTGCTGCTTTCACTGTGCAGCGATCCCTCTTGCTGTTCTGGCTTCTTAGATTCAGAATATTTTTTTTCTTGTTTTCCTCCTCCAAAAGCTAGGTGCGTCTTGTGGTGTGGTGCGTCTTATAGAGCGAAAAATATTGTTCATCAGCTCAGGTTCCCTTGCCTATAGGTTTTTTTCCTAAAAAGAAAGTTATAACTTAACAATACTTTTAATATTTGAAATTGTTTAAGTCTACTTTGAGCTAGTTCACACAAAACCTGAAAGCCTGTTTAAGGAATTACAATGAGCCACAAGCTTGTGTATTCCCCCTCTCGGTCTGCACAAATTGCCCAACCATAATTAACCATGGCTGATATGTCTACACTGATACCATTTGGGAAGTTCAGTAGAATGCAATTGGCAGTTGCAGCTAGAATTGGTTTTTCCCATAATGTTCGAGAAAAAGCTATAAAACATATTATAAATAACTGGTTATTCCTTGCATATGGCTTTTCTTAACCAAGCTGAAGCCAGTGCAATGTAAATTACCAATAGGCTTATCTAAGATTGATGGGACATAATATTGCTTATGTTTCTTTATCTCTTAGTAGACCTAATGGGCTGTATCTTGACTAAGTCATATTCAGAATAGACTGTATTGATTTCATCAGGCCTACTCCCATGTATGATTTATTCAGATACAACCTGATCCCTGCAAATACTGATTTGAGAGGAAAATTGCATATTTGCTCGGAAAGATATTTCGTACATAATACTCTATGCACAAATATTTGATTGAAAAACAATTAAAGATGTATATAAAATATTTGATGCTTGCCATGCCAAATTATTGTGTGCGATTCACACAGGAAGAATGTGCTTTATCCTCAAAGGACGATTTCCATCGTATAAGCATTTAAATTAAATTTCATTAGTTATACTGAATTCACTATTTAAAACAGTTTGAAATTATATTCACTGCAGCTTTCCCCCCTGAAATTCTAAGATTAATAATCAGAAAACAATATTTACAAAAAAATCATTTAATGCATTTATTTTGTACTAGGGTTCAAAACACAACTTTTTTGTAAAGTTATTTTTAAAAAATAATAATTAAAAATGAGTTTCATTGACTACATGCTTACTCTTCCTTAAGTGAATGACCTTCTGCGACTTAATGGTTTGGTATCTCTAACTCATAGATAATCATGACATTTGTTTGTAACTGTTAATAACTTCAGTTAGTTACTTGATTATGAAACTAAATCACTAATATCTTAGAATATTTTTCTGTGTGGGCAGGAAATGCAATCACTGATTATGGCCAGCCTGGTAAGGGATAGTGGATGCAAGTTTAGCTTAAGTATATTTCAACTCCTTACACATAAAATTCGCAGATGGTTTGATGCAGAATCCAAGATCACCAGAAAGGTAAAGCGTGATCAGTGAGGTGCATGGTGCTCTTGAGTTAAAAATAAAGCCATTCATTTATTTGCCGCCAGCTCACATTGACTCGCAGCAAGGAGGTAGTGCACACATTGTGATTCTGATCCTTTTATTGTGGTTAAGGAAGTGAACTGTGTGGTTTCGTTTCCTTCCGCACAAATTCCCACCATGGCTTTAACTATTACTAAGCCTTGTGTCAGCACTAATCTTAACTGTGATTAATGCTAACCTGGGTTTGTTATTACTAGGGTTTGACACCAGAGTTTGAAGCTAGTTACTCCTTGGATAAGGGCCTCGTGTGTATCAGCCCTTAGTTTATTTCTGAAACTATTGGAAAACCTTCAAAGTCTTGACCTAAATCAGAGTAGCCAAGAAAATTGCATGATTAATCAGATGATTCAGTCATCAGTTTGCACCCATGAAGGAGAGGGATGGTTAATGATACACACAAGAGTATTGGCAGGCTTGGAGGATTTCCAAGGGTTGCAGAAATGTTTTTAAAACCTTTTTTAAAAAAGAACCCTAAGGGGGAAAGAGATCCCAAAATACTTCAGTGATGACTGAGCACTCAGTAGCCACAAAACGGTGTCTGTTGCGGGTGAAGAGTGGAAAACCGGGGTGGGGAGGATGGAATGTAGTGGAGTGTTCTAGAAAAGAGCATGACGACCTAGTTGGAACAATGAACAGGGGCATTCTTCACTGCAACATTTTGTTGATGGTCCCACTTGTCCCGTAAGTGTGAATAAGTGCATCAGCAAATAATCCTTTTGCAGTTGCAAGTAAAACATGTTCTAGAGTTAAAAGAACTTTTCCAATGTGTTCACTTATTGTGTGCTACAGTACCAAGTTGTTAACATCACATGGCTAAATTTGCTTATTTTTTTCAGGGTGGCCTTACTTATGCTTGCATAGTTGAACTTTTTGTTCTTTTAATGTGACCCATGTATAGAAGGGCTATGAGACAGCAATGCAAGTGTATAAAGAGTATATAGTAATAATAAAAGAGGAACATAAACCATTGTTCTTCTTTGTACTCCCTGTGCAGGCACACAAAGAAACACAATTGTACAGAGCACAATTCAGAAACATGTAGAGCTTAAACTAACACATATTTAAGAGCCAACTAAGCATGCATGCTGTCAGAGATGGACTCTACACCTTCCTGCTCAGTTCTTCAACTACCACCCAGCAGCACTGTGGAAAATATTTCTGAGATCTCATGATTCCACTCACTCTAATGTTCTGTTCTGTTCTCTCTGTCTCTCTCGTTCTCATGTGTATGTGTGTGTTCTCTACTTTTGATTTCACTTCACTGTTATTTGATGTTTCAATTGTAGTGAAGTGTCTGTGGTGCAGCGACTTTTTAAATTTCAAAATGCACAGGAGATAATGACAAACCACTGATAAATACAACAATTATAATATTTCTGTAAGAGAAATATTCTGTAAGAGCACAGGGTTTATAGTGGTGTTTGCTGTCAGAAGATCATCAATATACACACATGTGGGTGATGCTTTTGGAAAGAGCTTCCTGTCTCCCAAGTGAATGGTTAATAATGCCTTGGCTATACACAGCCAGTGTTGGTGACTCAGGTTGTTTACCTTCTCCAGATGTGCAGGTAAATGTTTCAGTTTCTGAAGAGGAGACCAAGGAACGTTCTTCCCTTCATTCTCCAGGTTGTGATGTGAAGTACCCATGCAAATCAGTATTTGTGCCACTCCTTTCCACATCATTACCACTTCCACCGCTCCCACCTTTTGTCTCTGGGCTGGGAACATCTGGTGTCTCTTAGGAGTTCCACCAAGGTGATCATTAGGGCTGTTCATGTTTGAAGAACAGAGATGCTTTGTTCTCTATCCCTCTGTCATGTTTACTCCCCAATCCAGGTAGACACTACTTTACTCTAGAGGGAAAGGTGCTGCTATGCTGCAACCTAGATCCCTACAATCACAGTGGCACCGGCATCTTCCTCCCCTTGAAGGTTGCTATGAGGATCTCTAGCCATCTTTATGTCTTCTGGATTACTGCTGCTGTGCCCTGGCAACTGTGTCTAAACTCTCCTGGGGTTATGATGATGTGTTTATATAACATTTTACATACTTTAACATGACTTTCCTTCTTCTCTTTCCATGGTTCATTTTGCATATCTTACATCCCAGTGTATTTTATAATAACTATTCCAATCGGTTTTCCTCTATTACATCCATCAAAAATTATTCATGTTGAATTTATCTTAATTCTGCCAGCGTTTTCAGTTGTACACAGTTATTTTCCATATACTCAGTAAACGTTTTCCAATCTTCTTTAAACGTATGTTCTTCTTATTCTGTCTGTTAAATCTGCAAGTTATGCTTGTTTTGTCAACTTAAGTTGCCAATCTTCTTTAGTTGGGACCTCACATACTTTCCATTTTGGGGCTAACAAAACACCGGCCACAGTTTTTGCATACATAAATAACCCTCTCTGAAACCTGGGGATTTCAGTCTGAGTTATCCCCAGCAGAAAGGACTCTAGTTTTGGGGGGAAAGTAATTTCCAGTTCATTATAAATCATTTCCCAATACTCTTTTACCTTTTTACATGTCCACCACATATGAAAAGAACCTTCCCTCCACCTCTTTACACTTCCAGCACTTATTTGATTCTGTCTTGTAAATCTTAGCAAGTCTACTCGGAGTTAGATACCATTTATGAATCATTTCCAAATAGTTCTCTTTCAAAGAATAGCATGCTGTAAATTTCAAGTCACTTTTCCAGTTTCTCCCAGAGGCTAAAATCTATGTTGTGTCCTACATCTATTGTTCAGTGTGTCGTTGAGGCTTTAATTAGTTCGTCTTGTGTTTCCCATTCTAACAGGTTATATACATTGTAGACAAAAGTTTATCTTTGTTTTGCAGGAGTTCTTTTCTGAATTGTGAGCTTTGGTCCAAAAAAACATTCTTTCTGTCTAATTTAAACATGTAGTATAACTGATGATATTGCAACCAGTCCATAACTTGGCTCCTTAGGTTTTCCATTTATTTCACTTTGGGTTCCTCTCCAGTGAAATACAGCAATTCCCTGTCAGCTGCCTATTGTCTATCCATATTAACTCTCTTAATTGTAATTGCCTCAATGGGAGATAGCCATAAAGGTGTAAATTTTCACCTTCCAATACCAAAGGCATGCATGCCAGCCAAATTTTAAGTTGTGACCCTCTAGATCCAGGATGCCTGCATTATCCAGTGTAATCCATTCTTTTAACCAACACAAAATAAAATGTATTATTAACCAAAATAATACATTTGCAGGTCTGGCAGAGCAAAGCCTCCTCCATCTTTTATATCTATCATAATTTTATGTTTAATTCTTGGCTTTCCCCCCTGCCAAATAAATTTGGAAATATCTTTTTTCCATTCTTTAAAGCAGCCTGAATTGTTTACAATTGGGATTGTTTGGAATAAAAACAGCATCCTGGGCAATAAATTCATTTTAATGGCTGAAATTCTACCTAGCAGGGAAAGCTTCATTCTCTCCCATATCTCCAGCACATCAAATGTTGCAAATGTTCAATATCCTCTGAAGTTTCATTGGTTGCTTTCTGCATTGCCATCCATGCCAACATTTACTGGCCTTCTGGTATGCATAGCCTTGTCTGTTCCTTGCTCCCCCCCCCCCCCCAATATCCCAAACCCAGATTCTTTCTAAAGGAGCCATTTTCTTTCCTGGTTAATGTTGGTATCGGTGCCAAAACCAATAACAAACACAGTTCTGCTATTATTGGTACTGATATCAGTGCCGATCACACTGCCTCTTGCACATACTCTTCTGGCTCATTCACAGACCATGGCTTCCATCTCCTCATTTCTGTTTTGCTTCTGGTTTCACAAACAGCATTTGTGCCTCTTACTACTGAATTCCTAGCATTTGAAACTCCCATTTTACTGCTAGTATTGTTGGTCCCCATAGCTGCATGTGCAAACCAGCAGTGCTGCTGCACCTCTCCAAGTCACTAAAGACTTGTGAGACAAATATTGTGTTGATTTTACTGTTTTCTGATCATACTCTGAGGACAGTGCCTTCAAAGGCGGGTGGTATAAGTTACATCTGGTGTTAGCAAATGGGCTAACAGAATCTACATTTAAAACCATGTAAATTTGCTCAAACATAGGCTCTTGGCAATTAAATAAATGACGTGGCATTCACTAAATATGTGTATGTGTGGAAGCACCCTGGCTTCCGTTGATGGAAAGGAGTTTGATGGTTAATGCTTTTGAAAATCATTTGGAGTTACAAAGGCACCAAGTTAGCAGCTTATTACAAGCTGTACTTTCCATGCATAGATAATGACCGTTATTAAGTGCACGAAGCTGAGAAATTAATAGAAGTTGCTCTTGAGTCTGGTAAATAATGTTAAACTATTTTCTATTTGTTCTGTGTTGCAGTGCTGAATAATAAAATCACTCTTAATATTTCTCAATTCTAGTGCTGTACACTCTGTCTTATGTGTCAGTGCACCTATATTAATCCCCTTTCTTGCAGTCAATAGGTCAGTTCCAGGCTTAGTGAAGCTTAAACTATTCCCATTGAAATCAGTAGGACCTGTTAGTTATGACTAAGGCTGCAATCCTGTGTCCACATCCCTGAGAATAAGCCCTACTGAATTCAATAGGTCTTCTGAGCAGACATGGCTAGGATTGTGTTGCATGTCTCATGGATTTCTGTGGGCCTGTTCTAAGCATGGTCTAAGTCTGGATCCAACCAAATTTCACTGAGAGCAAAGGCTGCTAGTAGGGTTTGAGTATGTTTACATGCGATTTTGATTTCTAAATGTTCAATGACTTTTCTGTTTTACCTTTTCCCCCTTTTTGTTCTGCGCAGATGATCGTGTGGCTGGAAAAAATGCTAGATAAAATCATTAGCATTTTCATTATATTTGTGCTAGTGATAGGCACCCTTCTGCTCGCTCTGCTCCTTACAGCAAAGGTACTGAGTCCAATTAAATACAGTCTGTTTTATTGATGATAGTTATGCTTTCATGTCTACAGTACATAGTTGCCTGCTTCTTTTAACTTTGTTACTTTTAACTTTGATATGTGCATGGCTATTTTTAAATAAATACTTTAATTTCAATTTTCAACGGATATATGACAGGAAAAGTAACTGTAATGAAAACAACAAATATTTAGGCATGTATTTGCATGACTGTTGGGAAAAGTATACAGTGGGTTGCGAATGTGATCTGTGCTGGATGCATGTTCGCATCCCGCAGCGTTCGCAACCCGCAGCTGCACGTCTATGCACGTGCGGGTTGCGATTCAGCACTTCTGTGCATGCGCAAAGCATGATTTAGCATGCGCGACTGCCGAAACCCGGAAGTAACCTGTTCCGTTTCGGCGGTCCGTAACCTGAAAAAACGCTACCTGAAGCGTCCGTAACCTGAGGTATGACTGTACTGAACTACAAAAATGATAGTAATAAAATACTGCTATATATAAACTAATAAAAAAATCACAGTGTTAGGTCCTTATGAAGTTTCATTTTGGCTCCTTGTGGGCTCTTGGTTGATGTTTGGGAACCTTAGTAAAGGTAAAGGTACCCCTGCCCGTACGGGCCAGTCGTGTCTGACTCTAGGGTTGCGTGCTCATCTCGCTCTAGAGGCCGTGAGCCGGCGCCGTCTGAAGACACTTCTGGGTCACGTGGCCAGCGTGACGAAGCTGCTCTGGCGAGCCAGCACCAGCGCAGCACACGGAAACACCGTTTACCTTCCCGCTATAAAGCGGTCCCTATTTATCTACTTGCACTTGAGTGCTTTCGAACTGCTAGGTGGGCAGGAGCTGGGACTGAACGACGGAAGCTCACCCCGCTGCGGGGATTCAAACTGCCGACCATACGATCGGCAAGTCCTAGGCACTGAGGTTTTACCCACAGCGCCACCCGCGTCCCCTCCGCATTAAGTTGGGAACCTTAATGGTTTGCAATTGGTTTGGGAAAATAATATTGTCACTTAACCCCTGAGGCCAACCTTACTTTAGGTTATCTGTCAATAGCACAATATCTGGTTTAGTTTATTGCCTTGATGTTTACGTAGCTTGTTATATTATGACTATATTGCATTGTCCGTATTGCACTAAAAATGTTTTAATGTTGCCTTTAAAGCCTAGGCTGCATTGCCTTTCCATTAATTTAGAACATGATGTAAGTTGCATTAATTTCATTTACATTTTCCCTTCTAACTTAGGTGCACCAAGAAAGCGTGCATATGATTGAAGTCACAAGCAGCTTGATCAACGAAACTGTAGCCAATCATCCAGAATGGGCCAAGTAAGAATACTGAAATAATGTGATAGAATTTGGAAGAACAATTCTGTAAATGCCATACCCAGTAGTGTACAAATGTTCTCTTAATCTTAAGTCCACAAATATGGTTGGCACAAGTAGAGGCAGGATTTCTGAAAACAAATTACTGTCTAGAATCCTTTGCTGAGGAGGAGGTGATTTGGTTATTTGACATAACTGCAGATTTATGTTCTTCAGAACACTTAACTTTGAATTAACACCCCCTTGCTATCATTTAAATCAGGGGTCAGCAAACTTTTTCAGCAGGGGGCCGGTCCACTGTCCCTCAGACCTTGTGGGGGGCTGGACTATATTTTTTTTGGGGGGGGATGAACGAATTCCTATGCCCCACAAACAACCCAGAGATGCATTTTAAATAAAAGCACACATTTTACTCATGTAAAAACACACTGATTCCCGGACCGTCCATAGGCTGGATTTAGAAGGCGATTGGGCTGAATCCAGCCCCCAGGCCTTAGTTTGCCTACCCATGGTTTAAATCCTTTTTCATTGGGAACAATTAAATTTATAAATAGTAGGAAGGGAGGAATTCTTAATGCTACTGATAGTACCAGAGCTGATATTACCAGGCTGTATTCCTTTGCAGAATGCCTGTGTTCAGTGTCAAGAGACATGAATATTTTCTTTATAGGAATCAACCCCAAAACTATATCCACTATATGATGAGAGTGATTCCTATAGAAGCATGCTATATGCCTTTGATCTATATAAGCCTGCCATATTGTTAGAAAATGGAAATTGTTAATAAGATTATAGTTTTAAAAAAGAAGCCTGTGTATATATGTAAGGGTGCATTTGACTAGATCCAAAGAATCACAGGACTAGTTTAACATGCCCCAGGGAACTTCAGGTTCATATCCCTTCAACAACAGCCCAATGCACCAAGTTTTAAATATCTTTTGAAATCCTGAGTAGACTTCTAAAAGCAAATAATTAAATGGCACGGGGATCTGCTGTTTGGGGGAGGGGGATCAAAATCCCACCGGGCATGGCTAATCAGTATTTTGTATCTCGGCTGTTTATTATAATGACACAAACAAATTGATCTGTAATAGTAATATTTTTTTAATTTACTTTTTAAAACCAGCTGGCTTCCTGAAGCTCAGGTTTTTCAAAAGGCTTTGAATTCAGCTGCCAATAATGTCTATCAGTATGGCCGGGAATGGATAACACATAAGGTAAGGATGAAACCAGCCTTTCTGCAACTACCGTATATGCTATAGAAGAGCTAGTTGTTATGGCCAATATCCATCAAATCAAGAAAATACAGTTCAGTAAAGAAATTAAATTACCAGCAGAAAGTTTAAATCTCTGCTCATTGTAAAGAACTTGAACATGGGATCATTCCAAGGACACAGAAGGGAATAGTCTTAAGGATAAACAGGTTAGAAGACAATTAGGAGAGATGCCTTTTTTCAGTGTCTTCAGCTAAGAAATCAGTAAACTACTGCTCAAATATAGTACCCTTAAGGATTTACAAGCTTTGAAACACTGATTTCAGATGTTTGTAATGTGCTTACCGTATTTTTCGCTCTATAGGACGCACTTTTTCCCCTCCAAAAATGAAGGGGAAATGTGCGTGCGTCCTATGGAGCGAATGCAGGCTTTCGCTGAAGCCTGGAGAGCGAGAGGGGTCGGTGCGCACCGACCCCTCTTGCTCTCCAGGCTTCAGGAAGCTGTCCGCAAGCCTTTGGAGCGTGGTGGGAGTTCCCGCTGGGCTCCCAAGGCTTGCGGATAGCAGCCTGCATCCCGAAGCCCGGAGAGCACAGAGCTTCCCCCGCCCCAGCCCCGCGCCTGGGGGGGGGGGAATAATTTTTTTCCCTTTATTCCCCCCCCAAAAAAACCTAGGTGCGCCCTATAGAGCGAAAAATACGGTAATTTATAAAATCATTGAAGATTTGAACACTTGGCCCCACTCTGTGGTTTCACATAGGTGCTGAATAGAACAGGGAGCAGACTAAGGCCCTGTGGCATACCACGAGACAAAACAATAATGCCCAGGTACCACTTTTTAGAAATAGCCATTGAGACAGTAGAACCACTGGAGTACAGTCTCCCTGATCCCTGGCCCAGGCAGCTGTTCCAGAAAGATTCCGTGACTGATGGTATTGAAAGCTGCTGAGAAGTCCAGAGAAATTGGGAAGATCATGCCGCTCTGGGCAGCTCCTAACACAATATTGAAAGCACGATAAAACATCAAATATTTAAAACTTCCCTAATAGATGTTGACAAAAAATGTCCTGGAGTTGCATGGCAATGACTCGTTCTAGCATCTTTCCCCAAAAGGATTGGTCAGCCAATAGTTAGAATGCCCTCGTGGTCTAGAAAGATCATTTTTAGGAGTTGTCTCCTAAATGCCCTTTTCAAAGCAGCTAGGACCACTCACTGTCATAACAAGTTGTCATCTGCTTTTACAAGGAAGCAACATGTACAATGCTTCCCTGGGCAGGGTCTGCTAGACTGCCATACACTAGCTTCAAACTTTTTTATGAAACAAACAAATAATATATTAATAGTGTTTATGGATTAAAGGAACAAAAGATTACTTTACAGAAGGGGGAGAAAACAGGTTAGCTGAACAGCTAGTTGCTATTGGCTCTCTGCGACTTTTGCAGTATTGCTTGCAGCAGAATAAATGAAGGGAATCCACTCAAGATTGATTGCTCTCTTTAGCTAGCAAATTAGTAAAAAAAAGTAAACAAAATTAGATTTCCTGATACTGTATTCACTTTGACATGTTGCCTTTCAGTTATTTTGACATAAAACTCCCTCTTTTATGTTGTAGCTCCACAAAATATTAGGAGACAAAGTGAACAACACCGCTGTGATTGAAAAACAAGTTCTGGAGCTCTGGGACAGACTATATCATTCGTGGTTTGTGAAAGTAAGTATCCCAGTCTATTGACTCAGGGCAAATTAATATTAGTGATATTGGCAAACTGAAAAGACAAACACAACAGTTAAATAAATTCGGTATCTCCTGGTTCTTGTACTTGCATGAAGGGAATCGGGTAGGAAATGCCTGAGCTCAAGGTTTGCTTCTAGGGTTGGGCGATGTCAGCGTTTCAACATAACAATCAACCGGCCAAACATCGTTGAGGCAGTTTCACCCCAGCGCTGGTGGTGGAGGGAGTCAGGCGCAGGCAAGCCCCACCTGTGATATACCGCCAGGTGACGACATCATCGCGCTCTAGCTCCCAAACCAGTCCTGAATTATGCATCGATATATCGCCCAGGCCTGTTTGCTTCTGGGTAAAATTGTCGGGTGGATGGGGAGAATCTGAGCAGGCTCAGAGAGTTGCAGTTTTAATAGTGTGTGTGTATCCCTTGTAACTTCACGCATTCCTTAAATCAGTGTTTCCCAACCTTGTGCCTCCAGCTGTTTTTGGCCTACAATTCCCATCATCCCTTGCCACTGGTCTTGCTAGTCAGGGATGATGGGAGTTGTAGGCCAAAAACATCTGGAGGCACAAGGTTGGGAAACACTGCCTTAAATAATTCACAGAAATTTTGTGAGCACCAGTTAAATGTTTCTCGCTTATTTTACAGAATGTAACTCATTCAGGAAGACACAAAGGACACAAGCCACATTTAAACCGTCAAAACAGCTGGCCAGGTGACATGCTTGATTGGCAAGATGTTGCCTCCTTTATTCATGAGAACATTGAGACATTTCTTTCGGTACGTGCCTTTAATAGTAAAATGCTATCAATTGCCTCACTGATGTCAGATAGGTTGTTTCTAGATCTTTGTCTAGATCCAGATTTATTTTCTTTACGTATCCAAGAAGTGCTCTTTTTAGAGACAGGAGAGTGACATCCAGTTATATTTTTGATTATGTAAAGGGATTTGAAAGACCAAAGTATATGGAAGTGATCTGTTCCCGTTTTCCAAAATGGATTCAAATATCTAAATATATGGTGTTAATTCACAGAAAAAAAATATTCAATTGAGCAAAAAACCCACCCCCTGCTTATTTATGTTTTACGTTATGTTTCACCTATTAGGCTAGGTGTTTTTACATTTTTCATGGTAGTGTTTCAACATAGTTTGAGTCAATTTGTATTTGTAACAAAGAAAATAGTGGGGCTTTCCAGTCACAAGATCCACTGCTGTTGGCACTGATGCTAACAAAAATCTCCATATGACCCTGATGTGTTAGGTATTGAAAGCACAGTATTTTTCAAAACAGTTCTGCCAAGCTAGTGACTTCAGGATCTGATTCTGCTGTTTTCCAGATCCTGGAATCCCTCTGGATAGTGATGAGCCACAATGTGAGCCTCCTTTTCACCACAGTTACAACTTTAGTAACTGTTCTCTTTTACAGTGGCACTGCTCTTCTCAATTTTGTGCTTTCACTGGTAAGTGCAGGGGTTTTGGTTGTTGTTTTTTAAAAAGGTTCTACATTTCTGCAGGCAGTAACTTTCTTGAGTTCACTTATTCTTGAGCCTACTCATTGAGAGGAGAAGCTATATCTTGGGCTGTTCAGTGTAGACCATCTCCTGAAGAGGTTGCAGGATCACAACTTGGTTTTCCATTAACACTCTCACTAAATTTTACAGGCTTTATGCTTTTCTCTCTGCTGAGACACTTAAGGCAATGCATAAAGGTAAAGGTAAAGGTACCCCTGCCCGTATGGGCCAGTCTTGACAGACTCTGGGGTTGGTGCGCCCATCTCACTCTATAGGCCGGGGGCCAGCGCTGTCCGGAGACACTTCCGGGTCACGTGGCCAGCGTGACATCGCTGCTCTGGCGAGCCAGAGCCGCACACGGAAACGCCGTTTACCTTCCCGCTAGTAAGCGGTCCCTATTTATCTACTTGCACCCGGGGGTGCTTTCGAACTGCTAGGTTGGCAGGCGCTGGGACCGAGCAACGGGAGCGCACCCCGCCGCGGGGATTCGAACCGCCAACCTTTCGATCGGCAAGCCCTAGGAGCTGAGGCTTTTACCTACAGCGCCACCCGCGTCCCATAAGGCAATGCATACACACCCCTTAAATGAGTATTGCACTGTTTTATTATGCTCTGATGGTGCTAAGTAGAGAAAAAAGAGAATTTTCTTGCCTGTGAATTCTACATTTGTGCCAGATAGCTTCTGCCCTCTAGAGTGGGCGGTCTGTATATATTGTCAAGAGTGTGTTAGCCTGTGTGAAGCAGAGCCAGCCAGCCCAAGAGGTAGGGCAAACAGTGGCACTTCCACCACTGGCGGTGAGAGGGAGGTGTTCTAGCATGTGGTGTTGCTGTGCATCTTTCCTAAACCTGGACAGAGAAATTGAGCAGCAAGGCTTTGAGGCGTGCCCTGGCTCTTGCCAAATTTGCTGAGAGCTAGGAGCGTTCCTGCATGCCATGTTGCCAATTGGCTTCATGGGGAAACTGAGCGGCAATGCATGGAGGAGTTCTCTGACTCCTGCCAAGTTTGGAAGAGAGTCAGGGTTATGGCAGTGGCAGAAGTTTGAGGGGAATGGGGTGGGGTAGATAGGAGGTAGCAATTCCCATTTTGCCTCGGGTGGCAAAACTGGTCAGGCCACCCCTGGTATGAAGTAAGGGCTATTCTTTAGACATTAGATAGTCATTTCTGGTACCTTCCTAGCTCGGCTCTTTGGTCATATTCATCTGCAATTCAAATTATTCTGTTAACTGCTGCACAGAGTGGAGAGCACCTCAGTATCTGGCAAATGAGTAGACTATCAATATTTTATTTGCACCAGTCTCTGAAAAATGACAGGTATCCTGTATTCAGTAATATTTTGGTGAGGAGAAAAGTTATAGCAAACTATTTTCTTCCTATATTCCTAAGAGGGTAATTCCATATCAATTGATCTGATTTTATTAATATTTTGTACACTTGCTGAATGATCAAAACTAACTTTAAATCTAAAATTTATCTCATCCCGTTTTAATTGGCCTTGCCGGATTAAACATAAACCTAAAACATAAACATAAACATAAACCTACAAATCTCAGCCCAGATATTTCAAAACTAAAAATACCAATCTCTTCAGAACTTCATGGACTTTAATATGATATGTCACATGAAGGGTTTACTTTAATTTTTAAAGTTAAGTTTAAAAAAATTAAATTTTAAAAAGTGATTTTTAAAAATTAATACAGGTTTTAAAATTCCAAAAAATGTATTGATTATGTAATATTTCTAAGTGCTACCTGCAAAAATTTTTTTACATACATGTCTACCTTATTGGGTTCTATTTAGGATAAATTGGTCTTATTGGAGTAAAATATAACAGAATAAACAAGACTTCAAACAAAATATCAGTTACTTCAGGCATTTCATTAGAAAGTTATTCAATTGAAAGGTATCTGAAAAGCTAATCAGGCTATTCTTTAAAAAATATATTCCAAAATGTGTTGCTTTAAATGCAAAGTTTTATTTGGCAAGAGTGGAGAGAGCTTTATGTTAGCATGTGTGGCTAATTTTTTCAGTGTTTCCTTTGATTCTAAATTTGGCATACACAGCTGTGTGGCACAACTAGTCATGTTAGAGGTGATTTCTTTCCATTTAAGTTTTGTGTTATGACAGCTGCGATGCTTGTGGGAAATTTAATGGCTGGAACATAGCCCCAGGGCTTGTGATCACCTAGATATTGGATATTGAGCTGGCTTATGTCAAGGGCTCTGGCTTGGGAATGTGTGATTTCCTCCCCTTAAACATATAAGCAATGACCTGCGCTAAGAGGCTATTGTAGGTTTTGCTGGGTGATGGGAAAACAACCACAGCTTTCTCTTTTTAAAAAAATGCTAGAAAAGAAAGGTTTGCTAACAGTGTTGGGTCCCTTAGTTTCAAAAGCTGAGTTGGTAAAGAATGGAAAGAATATCTGCCCTTCGAGTTGGATAATCAAAATCCAAACTTCAGTACTATTGAAAAGAACTTGAAGCTAACTTTTTAGGCTCTTTTCTACATTTAGAAAAATCAAAATGGCAATGTTGGATTCTTAAGGATTTTTTTTTTAATCACCAGAAGTATTTCCTGATTATAATTTGAATTGGAAATGGAGAAAATGAAACCATATTTTTTATGTATGTATCTAAATATATTAAAACCTTTTGGTAACTGCAGCAAAAGTGCTTTTTAAAAAAATGAAATTTAGAGCTTGCAAAAATAGAAAGGTTCAAATCTGGTAGGCAGTTAGTAAATAAATCTAGCAGACACAGAATTACAGACTCTGCTAACCCAGAAATAGTGCTTCAGGTTAAGAACTTTGCTTCAGGATAAGAACAGAAATCGTGCTCCGGTGGCGCAGTGGCAGCAGGAGGCCCCATTAGCTAAAGTGGTGCTTCAGGTTAAGAACAGTTTCAGGTTAAGAACGGACCTCCGGAACGAATTAAGTACTTAACCCGAGGTACCACTGTATTCCAAAATGTTTTGTTGCCCAAGGTGAAGCAGCCCAAGGTGGGTTTCATCTAGTATGTTAAACAGCGTTTTATTCCCTTCTCAATTATATTAAGAGGTGCAAAGCAGAATTGCACTCTTCCATACCCCCATCATACTACAGTGGTACCTCCGGTTACGAACTTAATTCTTTCCAGAGGTCCGATCTTAAGCCGAAACCATTCTTAACATGAGGCGCGCTTTCACTAATGGGGCCTCCTGCTGGTGCGTGACTTCTGCTCGCACCCCAGGGCAAAGTTCACAACTAGGGGCATCTACTTCTGGGTTACTGAAGCTCGTTGCCCGAAGCATTCGTAAGGAGGACGGTACATAACTTGAGGTTCCACTGTATGCTTCTAGTTAACACTCAGCTGCTTTATTTCTTGTCTGTTTGCAGGTGATTTTCCTGACCACATTGTTCTACCTTTTAAGTTCCAGTGATGAATACTACAAGCCAGTGAAGTGGGTGATCAACTTGACTCCCTTGTCACAGCCTGGCCCTTCCTCCAATATAGTTGGCCAGTCTGTCGAAGAGGCCATAAGGTGCACTGTTACTTTCTTACAAGTTGTATGATAAGTATAGTTTTGGGGTATGTCTTCTTTGTTCTGTTAATTCATTTTCCTTCTGCACCGCCAGGTCACTGGGTTGGGCTCAGGCTCCTCCCATGCTAAGGAAGGCAGGAGAAACAACTTAACGGGATGTGGGCGTCTCCTGATCAATTTTTGCTCCTGCCTTTCAATGAAGCGTGGGACGCGGGTGGCGCTGTGGTCTAAACCACTGAGCCTAGGGCTTGCCAATTGGAAGGTTGGCGGTTTGAATCCCCACGATGGGGTGAGCTCCCGTTGCTCGGTCCCAGCTCCTGCCAACCTAGCAGTTCGAAGGCACGTCAAAGTGCAAGTAGATACTTACCGCTCCGGCGGCAAGGTAAACGGCATTTCCGTGCGCTGCTCTGGTTTCACCAGAAGCAGCTTAGTCATGCTAGCCACACGACCCGGAAAAACTGTCTGCGGACAAACGTCGGCTCCCTCGGCCAGTAAAGCGAGATGAGCACCACAACTCCAGAGTCGTCTGCGCCTGGACTTAACTGTCAGGGGTCCTTTACCTTTACCTTTACCTTTCTATGAAGCAGTCTCTTCGCTATTTCTCCTGCAATTCTTTTAAACTATGTTTTATTCTCTTTACCTTTTTTTTCTTTTGCTATTTCCCCTTTTAGGCTTGCTTAATTGGCTCCCTCTTTCAAAATGGGCTGCCTTTTGCTTCCCATTTCCCCCCGTTTTGCTCCTCTCCAGTGGATTGGCTGCCTCCTTCCCTTTTTGTCACCAGAGCATGCCAAGTAAAGTCCCATGCCACCCTGTTGATTACCTGCAAGCAGAAGCTTGGGGTTCAGGGACTTTCTGACCAAAGTAATACCTAATCATTTCCCCTAGAAGTTTTATTCTATATCTTTCATTTTTTATCGTATTTTTACTTTTTAAAGCACTATCTAGGTATGTAGAGTTTCTGCTTTGAAAGATGTAGCCTCCGTGTCTGGAATATATCTCAATTCATATATCTTGCTGGGCATGCCATTTTCTGGTGTAGAGAGGAAGAAGTTGTGAACAATTTGAAAGGAGGAAGGGAGACTAAAGGAGTATATATGTTAAGGCTAAACAATTTTGCAGAAACAAGTGATCAATTTTTTGTGTGTACCAGTGATCACAATTAGTCATAGGGTATGGTTATAGCTACAGTTAATTTTTTTAATCCTGTCTGCTTATTATTTTATGTGTAATGAATAGTTTAATGGCTATCAGTCTCTAGACCATATTCATTACAAAGTATTTCCATTATGACTTTCAGCTCATCTGAAAGGAGTTTGTTTGCAGGGAGCTCCCAAGTTATGAATCTCACATTGCTATGCTGGGGAAAAAACACTTGCAGATTAAACAGTACTGTCTAAATGTAAGAATCTGCTTCTGTAAAAGGCAACTTAATGCTTTCACATCTGCTTTTGCAGAAACAATGGTTTGTTGCAATTTACATTTTCCCAGGAGCCAACTTTTGCTGGCTTTGGGGAATTAATAGGCTTATTATAAAAACACAGGCTGCAGTGTAAAAATTAAGTACAGGGGTTCCAAATAATTGGATATGTATTTCTTGGACACTGTTCTAGAAGAATTTTGAGTCTCCCATGCATGTTGCACTTTTAGCCACTTCCCTAGGGAAAAATATAGGGTCATTCCTACCCCACGTACACTATTTGTTGCATTTGAAGCCCAAGCGAATTGGAAGCTTCCATGTGTGTTAGAAAAAGACCTGAAGTCACTGTGAATTTACATGTGTGTGTTTATCTTTGGACAACTTTATTTTTTTAATGGTACATTTCCGGTTCACATGGTGGAGAGCAGGCTCCAAATTCCCACGGTTTCAGTAAAATGGCTATCTGGGTCTCATAGAGGAAATACTTTCCATGCATGTTGATATGAAGTGGGAGGTGTGCATGACTATACGGTGGGCATGTCTACACCAGAGACTCTGCATGGCCTTCAGGATATGAAAAGGTTGCCTTCCCCTGTCACAGAAAAGTTCATTCACTCTGTGAACTATTGGGATATGAGAATATTGCATACTTGACACCAGAAGACAGGTTGGATGCATCTGTTGTATAAATAAGAGCATGTGCAAGGAATCCTTACCAGTCAAGGAAATGAAGGCAATGCCTTGAGTTGGGGGACTCGAAAGCAGCCACATTTGTATCCAGATGTATTTGCCATTTAATAGTATTTCTCTCACTTTTATAAAAGTGTACTGCAATAAACTGATAGTGTAGTATTTTGAGAGTTTAGAATGAATTGCCTCAGCAGTAGGCTGGTTATTGATTATAGCTTAAGATTTTAAAACCATTACTTGTGGATGGTTCAGATGACAGTCACTCATTTTCATTACTACCTTACCATTCAGTAAAAATGGAGCCTCCTTGATAGAGTTAAACTAACAGGGCAGTACCTAACCTGTCTTATGTTCTGCGCAACCGAAGCAGAGATCGTTGAACTTATGTATCTCTGAGCTGCATGCACACCTTTTGCCTGAGCCATTGTCCTCCCACTAAGTGGCATGCTCTTTTCTTCCTGAATGCACCAGACCCTTCTTCCCCGAAGCTCCCATTCTGCTTGCTCTGGTGGGGATATTGCACATTACTAAGTTGCACGTTGTCACGGCCGCAGTGCAATTTAGTGTGTGCGATATTTTCACATGAGTGCATGCACACGCGTATGGCTGTGGCTTAAAGTTACTGCAGGGTATTTTTCTTTACGGGGATGAATTAGTTCTGGAAGAGCCTATACCCATATCAGTCTTTTTGCTCGAAACATGTTAGCCAGTGATCAGGTTTACATGTGTGCTTTCTTTCCGAGAAAGTTTTATTGCTTGCTTCATTTTCTTCATCCACCGTAAGAACCACAAACAATTGTGCTCAATGGGCAGAGTGGTCTCTTAAAAAAAAGTTTCCAAAAGTCTCTTTGCTAAACCACTCTCATTTTTCCTAAGACAAAATTGCCCATAATGCTAAAGGTAATTTGATGCAAACTTGACCTAATCTTGGTTACTGAAATCAATTATGATTGCTTGTCATAATTGCATCAGGCCACTGCAATCAGTGAATGAGCATGATGATGGAAATGATATGGTGATACAATCTCCAGAGAAAACAATTCGTCTTCAAGCATATTAAAGTTTAAAACATGTAATATGCTAAGGAAAACCAGCGTGAATGCTTGGCTGCAATCTCAACATCATTTAATTGGATGGGTTAAATGACGTTGGTAATCTGCGTGCAATTTGATGGTCTTTCAGTGCCAAGAGAATTGTACAATTAAGAATAGGACTTACAGCATTCTTGCATTGTCCCAGGTTATACTCTGTCTTGCACGTACATGTTAAACCAAGTATTGATGGAGTGATGGTTCAGAATATATGCTTTGGGACTATTGTTGCCCCCCCTCCCCGGGCTAGCTTTCTGAAATCATTGGAGTATATGATTTTTCCTAGCATCAATAATTTCTTCACTTTTAGACATTCGCTGATTTTAAACCTAAATCTCTTGTGAAACCTTTCCGGAAACAATATTATCAAGTGTAGCTTTTCAAACAGCAGCACTAAAGACGCTGAACTCATTGATTTCTGGGCTGCACCACTTCAGACTGCAGTTGGTGGCTCACATGATTGGAATGCTCTTCAAGGCACATAGAAATTAGCTTGTGAGGGAAATGAGTTCTAGTCTAGCCATCTCCCTGAAATGCTAGTTTTCTGCGTGCAAAGAATGTGCATGGAGGAGCATTCAGTCCTGTGAGCTTCCACTAGCAGTCTGCAGTTTTACCAGACTCATTGAGAAATAGGCCATAATTGAGATGGCTGCTGTTGAAGTTTTGCTGTACCTAAATGAGAGAGCTCCACCTGTGAATGTAATTCTACCTTTAGTAAATTACATCCAAGCAGTTGTTACTGTTACACTATGCTGTGGAGTGATAAATGCTTTGCTTTCTTTCTCTGAGACACGTGAAAATTCATGTATCAGCAAAGTTCCTTTTCTGAACTCAATATCTCCGTGGCTTCGAGTACATAGCCTGTAGTAATAAAACTTTCTTTATAAACATCCATACTGTCCAAACAATGCTCCTTCAACATTTTGCTGAAACTGTAAAACTTTTAGCCCATGGAGGTTTTTGCAACTCCAGTTAACTGGTATCCTACTTTTTCTTTTTCTTGCATAAAAGGCCCAAAGGAAAGTTTTCAAATTGCTTCGTATCATGAAATATTTTCTGTAATTTCAGATGTAACACTAATTCCAAAGGGTAGCTGTTGTCTTCCATCAAATTCTCAGGCCAGATTAAAGATGATGGTCTCTTTTTAAAACGATGCATCATAATAATATGGAGAAATATTGTGTTTTAAGTACCTTACACACTGGAACATTTTAATCATAGTGTTTAGCGAACTTTCCATTTAAATGGGCTGGGCATACTTAATATTTTATTTTAAGTACTTTGGCTTTCTCAGGGTTTTCTTTGTTACAGTTCAGCAATACCTTCCAAATTCCTACACAGCTACAGTAATTAACCATTTTTAAATGTTCGCATTTCTATTTGCACAAATAGCACATTTCTTGAGTAGCTCCAGATATGTTTTTTCAACTCACCACGGCTGCAATGTAGAGCAATGCTATCTAGGCTTAGGGGCGTTATGTTTTAATTGCATTTGAAATTTTGTGAATGTTGATGTGATGTCTCGAAGTTGCATATTTGAGGCAGACACATTTAATTCTGGACAGGAGTGCTTGTGGAGAAAGGTGTAGGTACTAAAATGTAACTTTAGCAAAGGAATATGGGGGTCAGGAGGTTTTTTTCTGGAGGATTCCGTCACAGATGTTTTATCCAGTATTCCTTTTGCAATAGAGCTGCAAACTAGGAAGCCTAGATCACTTTTCCCCTCAACCACAGATGTTGGGCACACTTTTGTTTGTTGTTGTTTAGTCGTTTAGTCGTGTCCGACTCTTCGTGACCCCATAGACAAGAGCACGCCAGGCACTTCTGTCTTCCACTGCCTCCCGCAGTTGGGCACACTTACACAATTCAAATCTTCAGTCATAATTTTCTGGTAGTACCTTTAAAAACCTACAGTGTTTAGCATATTTGATATTAATACTTGCTTTACTATTTAATGCAGCAGTTTATACACTGCTGAACACTATAGTATCTAAGTGATATTTTGGTCCCTAATCATGCATATATTGCGTCTGTATCACGCTTTTTGTTTCAAATTTTTCACATGCATTATGTTGTTATCCTTACAACTACCTCATCAGCTAGATCAGTGTGGTTGCCATTTTGCAGGCAGTAGGGTGCTAAGGAAGAGTGGTTGGCTGAAGGAAGTCTAGTGGCTCCATGCCATTTGTGGCTCAGTTTGGTATTAGTCACTATGCAAGCTCTCTTGTTACATAGAAAGACTACTCACTATATCAGAAGAATGTCAAACATCTGGTTATGAAGTGCTTACATTCACAGTTTCTAGGACTGTAAGAATATTTACGTAGAAAATTGGGTATTCAGAGAGGTCAAAGACGCCAGATCTGTATTCTTAGCACTAGGGAGGGAAGGTCTCAATTAAGAGCTGCTACATTTATTTTTTTAAGTAGGTTTTTTTGTTATTTCAGGTTAAGCTACTTTTTAAAGTTTGTTTGAAAATAAAATAAATATTGTGAAAATAATATTATGAAAATAATAATAAAAGCACAAATACAAAATGAATAGATAATGAATGGGAAACAGCAAATTATCCTGAACTGTGGCAGGAAGTAGCCCTGAAACTTCATTTAATGTGCCATTTGTGTAGCAAATAGCTTTGATCTTTAAGGTTTGTTTCAGCAATTTTTAAATACATAGATGCTGCTCAACTAATAGATTTCATATGGAATTATCTCATCCTTCTAGAGGTGTGTTTGATGCATCCCTCAAAATGGCTGGGTTCTATGGACTGTACACCTGGCTGACTCATACTGTCTTTGGAATTAACATTGTCTTCATACCATCAGGTGAGAAATAAAAAAAACAAGGTTGAGTTTGTTTTTGTGTGTAATAGTGAAAAGGACTGTATCCACTTCTGGTAGTTGCCTCAAAATCATAACCAGTTTTTAGCAATAGATGTATTGATGCTCAGAGCAAAGAATCATGTACACACTGGTCCTTAAATGAGGTGTCCATTTTTCAGGAAGATTAGCCATCTTTCGCTTCAGTATGATGAATCATCTTTTCCCACCTGAATGGCAGGATATAACTTTTAAAATGAATAAAGACGCAAGTCCATGGCTTAAGGCGCGACCAGGAACTTTGAATCCAAGACAAATTATACACTCTTGATTTGATCAGTTACACTGAATCTCAATAGTCCTGTGAATGTTAATGCAACTGTGTGCTATGAAGAGATGCAGTATTTTTTGAAACTATTTCCATTGACATAATTGTGTTTTTTAATTGTCATTTCTAACTCCAGCCCTTCTCTATCCTTAGCACTGGCTGCACTTCTTGGAGTTGTTCCATTTCTGGGAACATACTGGGCAGCCATCCCTGCCGTTCTAGACCTCTGGCTTGTACAGGGAGAAGGATGCAAAGCTGTGCTTCTCTTGGTTTGCCATCTGCTGCCAACATATTTTGTAGACACAGCAATCTATTCAGATATATCCGGGTAAATATTTCAAAATAGCTTCTTTACTATCATGGGAAAAAATCATTCTGTAACAATACCTTAAAACCCATATGAAACTGCTGAGGACCACAATACCTCAAGGACCACATCTCCCCATATGAACCCTGAGATCATCCTCTGAGGCCCTTCTTCACATGCCTCCTCCATGAGAGGATCAGAGGGTGGCAACACAAGAACAGGGCCTTTTCTGCAGTGGCTCCCTGCTTGTGGAATGCTCCTCCCAGGGAGGCTCACCTGGCGCCTTCATTATAAACCTTTAGGCGCCAGGCAAAAACGTTCCTCTTCAACCAGACCTTTGGCTGATTGACATGCAGTGCCCTTTTAAAATGTGTTGTGGGAGGGGGGGTTATCGGTTTGCTTTTGTTTTTATTTTATGTATCTTGTGTTTTTTATATGGTAATTTTATGTTGTGAACTGCCCTGAGTTCTGTGAATGAAGGGTGGTGTACAAATTTTAATCATTATCATCAACAACATAATCTAAAACTAATTTTTGTGCTTAACTATTAGATATAACAATAACCATAACATTAGTTTTATTACTTATCTATTACATCAAGAAGCTGGACCAGTTTGGATGAGGTTGTAAGGATGTACAGCCTACACATGCAATGAAAGAATGAAATATCCCACATGCTGGACATAACACTTGCATAAGGCCTTCCCAAAGGCCCTGTGCACACAGTGCTTTCAGCGTGTGGAAGTCTGGTGATCCCAGAAGTGGCACAGGAATAACTTGTGGGCAGTTAGTTGTGCAGTTTTGTTCTCACACCATTCATGTGCTCCACACACTTGGACCCTTATCCGAAGTTGCCTGCTTAGTTTCCCCAGAAACCCTCCACCATCTTGCAAAGATGTTAAAGTTATAACTTAACTGAAATATAGCGTGCCTAGAGGAAGCACCCTTCTTTTAATATTTGTAATGCAGCTAATACGTTGGGCATATGATCCCTTTATAAAGGTTCCTTTAAAAGGTTTGCTTGGAAATGAATGCTAAATGTTATTCTCTAAACTTTTGGTGGGAAGGGGTTAGAATTAGAATATGGTTTAACTTAACTGGGCGTTTTGTGATTGCAGAGGGGGCCACCCATACCTGACGGGCCTTGCAGTAGCTGGGGGAGCCTATTACCTAGGCGTGGAAGGAGCCATCATAGGACCCATACTGCTCTGCACGCTTGTGGTGGCTTCCAATATCTATAGTGCTATGCTTGTGAGCCCCACAAGTGCATTGCCCACGCCATCACAGATGCCTTGGCCTTTGCAGATATACCGGTAAGCTTCTACAGCAGTTGTCACATATTATTGTCTCTTAGTAAGGTATTTCTTAATCTGTAGTTTACTGACCTCTCCCTTTATCTTTAACAACCAAAGGGCAGAAATAATAAATATTTGAAATATCTAGAAATCCAAAACACCTGGGGGCACAATCCGACCCGAAAGAAAAGTCTCTGGTAATTAAATTATGCCCTTCTTTAGCTTTTTGATCCCTGATTTTAGTTAGGAAGAAAGAGCAAGCAGGGGAGAGCGGGAAGGCAGAGGAAGGGGGAGGAAGAAGTTGTGTGTCAACTGAGGAATCAGGATGCACAGGAGATGATAGAGCACAAATTGTGGGGCAGCCCCCTTGGAAACCTCAAGACACCGGGAGGCAGTTCTGCAGAATGGAGAGAATCCTACAGCAGGCGGAGCCAGAGACATTTGACTCTGCAGCCACAGGAACTGAATAATAGAATCATGAAATTGTAGAGATGGAAGGGACCCCCCAAAGTCATCTTGTCCAACCCCCTGCAATGCAGGGATCTCAACTAGATCATACATATAGAAGAGGCGTGGAGTACATGGGAGCTTCTGACGGCAACAGCTCCTCCACCTGCTTCCTTGACCCGCTGGCTTGAGAAGGGCGTGTGAAACACCCTGTTCCAGTTCTCTTCTTCTGTCAGTGTTCTATTAGTATTGTGATTCGTATATGTTGATCAGTGGGCTGCAAATATGCAGCTGTGTGCACAGTGTCTATATCCACTTATCTGCCTGGTGCTTATGGTAATATAATTTTAGAAGTGGGGAGCAGGGGGGTGGCTAAGTTCCAAAGAGCTGAAAAGCAGAGGTTTTACACTACCAGTGTGTTTCAGTGGTTAAGAGTGTTATATTAAGACCAGAGATGCTTAGGTTCAAATCCTAACTCACTGGGTTCCCTTGGACAACTCCTTATCTCTCAGCCTATCCTATCTTGCAGAGGATATAAATAGAGCCCCGGGTGTAAATGCAGGTTAAGATCCAACAATGTGCTATCAGAGGTGATGACAGGACTTCGCTTTCCTCTCTTTTCCCTTGGCCCCCACAGCTGCTCCAGAGTGTCCCGCAAACCTCCTGAGCAGGTGACGGGGGAGGGGGAGGGGAGGGGAGGAAAATCCTGTTTGCTCAAGCAGATGGTTGTTGTACAAGTGAGATGCCAGAAATGGATGTCAATTCTAATAAATAAACAGTGTAACAAATTTTAATAAATATTTTTTGTACCAATGCCTAAGTGGACAGACTTAACAACATATGCAGAAGAAATCTGTTAGCAAGACAGTAGATAAATGAGTGTCAAAATACACGGGTGCTCATTATCTTATAATTGATTATATTTATTTCAAGCTATTCCTTTAACTGTAGCTGTATTTAACAATAAATTTTGGGTCTTTTTCACAAGTTCATTTCAAGTATAATATAAAATTCAGGAATCCTGCATTGTAGTTTAAATTTGAGATTCAGTGGTCACAAGGAGGACCTCTGGTCAGTTCAAATTTTGGGTAACTTCACACCCACCCACCCCCCAAATACTCTCCATTTCTTTGTATCTTTTTGGGGAAGCTGAAAAAACTACTGGTTGTTCCAAGCATTCATAAATATTTTATCCTTTATTTTTACTGAAAGTTTTGATACCTTTCCCCTTTATAGGTCTTCTAGAGAAAGTCCTGAGGAACAGAAAACTGCCACGGAATGACACATGGGAGTATTTAGGAAGAACTCCTCTTTCTTAAGCGAGCCTTGAGCTCAGGAGAGTCGTGGCCTTGGATCCCTTCTCCAGCTGTGCCTCCTGGCAGCTTTCACTGATGCCGCATTCCCTGTTGAGCATCCCTGTTGACACACGTTGCCTTAGGTCACGCACATTTCCTTTGTAAGTGGAAGTGTCTGCTGCCTGTTGTTTGCTTATTACACAGACCTGGGATTTGGGTGCCTGGTTTGCCAAATAATTCCTCTTAAAAAACCACACCTTGCATCAAGTTTTGTTGACTTGATTCCAGGTCGGAGCCTGTTGTAAATTCAAATTTGATATTAATATTTTTTTGCTACCTGCATAATTAGATTCTAGGTGTTCAGTTCCCACAGCTTTTGCTCTTAGAATATTCTTGTCTCAAGGAGGTATAGCTATTAAACCATTAAAGTCTAGCACCTGCTAAAAGTTAAGTATAATTTTGTGCTGCTTTGTGAAGGATGCCTTATTGCAACTTCATAGTCACCTTTTAATCAGCTATTAGTAAGACAGCAATATTAGTTTTGTCAGGATGCTGTATCAGTGGTGGCTATATAACAGACTTAAAGAATTCTTTGCAGTATGGCCTTGGGGAGGGTGGTGGTTTAAAATCCCAGTTCAAGCAAATTTCTCTACTGATGAAGCATAATCAGTGCACTAAAGTAAAAACAGACAATGTACTCAAAATAATTTGTGCAAATTTATGAAGGTGCTTTAATATTTTCTAGGAAATGTAGCACTGGATTAATATATCTAGCTCTTACTAGTGATGAAGAATAGGATGTTGTTTACATTGTATTTTTAAAGGTATTAACAGAGTAATGAATCAGGGTGGAAAGAGAAATCTGTTCTATAGATTCTCTGGGTATGTTACTGAGGAATGTGACTGTCAGCATCAAGTTTTGTTTTTTTTTTAAAAAATGTCTGTGAGCTAAAGCGTATAGCACAGGAATGTTCCATGCTGGCTAAAGGTTTTTGACTTGAAATATTGATTTGTTAGCACCAAAGAAAATAATTGTGGTTTGGTGGTTAAGAGGTGACAAGCTAAAGACACTCAAAAATACTTGTTTAATGAATGGATTAAGACAAAGCACTTTTAATGGTTATACTTACTTAAAACAAAGTAAAACCATAATATCAAAGTGTCTGCTTCCACGTTTAGTCTTGAGTTCCTACACTAGTGCACCCACTGCATGCATTTCGTATCCATATAGCTTCCAGTACATGAAATCTGTCAGCATCAGGCTATATGGTAACTAAAGGGTTTGATCCTGTACACATTAGTGGTTATAAAAAAAACCTTGTAATGGCAGTGTGCATCTTATGGACTATATTAGGACCAGTAGTTGGTTGGTTGGTTTTCATTTGAAGGTGTTATAAAAAATATCTGTTATGTTATGAGTTAAATCCAGTCAACTGCAGTTCAGTGCCTGCATGCAGAAGAAACCCCACAAGGTATAATGAAGCCCTCTTCTCTCGCTCCCCACCTGCAACACACACAGATGGGTATGTGTGTGGAGAAGCTAAAATGAAATCGTGCATTGATGTGTTTGGGAAATGAATCCAGTCATTGGAAGAATTGCATATTTTAATGTCTGAATTTCACAAGTTGTAGGTACAAACTATCACGTGCCTGTTTTGAGGCTACTTTTGTAAAGTTTGTTTTGAACACTGGAGTTTGTATTTATTTCTTGACTTAGCAAGTTGAATCCTTCAGACTAGAAGGTTCTGAGGTCAAGTTAGCTCTTGCATACGTTGAAATAAATGAGCACAATAGCATTGTGGCTCAAGAGTTATATTTCCTGCCATTGGTGAAAAGGAACAGTTGACAATATCTGTGTCCGATTTAACATTGGCATTAATAAAAGATGAATGGAAATGCCATTACTGTGAACAGATGGCAGTGGAAATGTATATTTCAGTTTCTGGGTCTGTTTGGGGTATGGTTGTCCTTAAATAGGTTACTTATGAAAACCTGAAGGAGCAGGTACCATATTAGATGAGACATTTCCCTTTCATTCAGGAGGAAATACCTCTTCTGCAATGGACTCTGCTCTGACCAACACATAACATTATTTAAAAATAAAGTGTGCACTTTGTTTTCTTCAAAATTGTTCTTTATTCATATGCAAGATTGGTTTAACACTCAGTTATGATCCATTATGTTAATATCTATGTGAAGGAGGGGTCCATGGGTTACTAGCATGGCACAGGAGCTCTTTGTGTGGCCTCTCTTTCATCAGAGCAGTGCATCCAACTTCAATATTATTGAAGTGGAGTTGGCATCCGCCATGCAGAAGCAGCTCCCATGTCACTCTTGGAGCGTGAATTGCCTTTGAGTATACCCTGCCTCCAGTTGGTTGTCTTGCCTGAGGCAGATTCATGAGAAAAATCAACCTAATTGCTTCAGCCTGCCTGTAGGAAATATTTGGCCACATTTGTTTTGGGTTTTTAATGGTGAGCTCATATTAAAAGACTTCGTAATTTTTAAGAACTATGTTTATTTTCAGTTTGCCAGAATATTTTTCACAGGTAGCTTTTAATCAAAGTCAGCAATACTAAAAGTGACAAGAATTGGATTTCAAATCCAGTAAACCACTTCCTAGCTACTTCGTTATTTTCCTAATAGTGTTGTATCTTGGTTCTTGAACGGAATCTGTTCTGGAAGTCCATTCAACTTCTGAAAATGTTTGAAAGTCTTCCGGTTGGCTGCAGGAGCTTCCTGCACTTAATCAGAAGCTGCATCAGACGTTCAGCTTCCCAAAAAAGTTCGCAAACCGGAACACTCATTTCTGTGGTCGTGGCATTCGGGAGCCAAAATGTTCGACTCACAAGGTGTTCAAAATCCGAGGTACGACTGTAATTGTTTTTACAAGTCCTCACCCCCTCCTTACCATTTAGAGAACTGCTAATAGATTAGAGCAGATATGTCCAAAGTCTGTTTCAGGAGCCTAATCCAGCCTGCCAAACAGTTTAATCCGGCCCCTTAAAGCTTAACAACTTCAATTCTAAAAATAAAGGTCAAAAACTTTGGTTGGCCTCCACGGCCCCTTCACTTCATCAAATCTGGCCCTCTTTGAAAAAAGTTTCACCACTGGATAAGAGAGACAGTGTCTCTAATAGATTTCCCTTCTAAAATACAGGACTGCCCAAAGTGATTATTTTTCCTTCCTTTCGACATTTAAGAGTACACATGGTTCATTGTGGCTTTCTGAATGTATTTTATGGCTATAATAATAGTGTTACATGGTCATCAGAATGCTGGAGAAACAAGTTAGCATTTCCAATTACTAGGAAACTTACAGAGGTAACAAAAATATTTGGGGACCATTTCTATGGTGTAAATCTGTATGTACCTTGTGTATACAACTGAGTTATGTTAAACCTTCAGATCATTTTAGTGGACCATCTTTACTATCATGTATCCTTGAAATTTTGAAGTTTTGTGACACCTGCGTGATAAAAGTAAGGAGTATTTTCTGAGGACATTTACTGTCAGACAAAATTCTGCTAACTAGTAATGCAGTCCAATGCATAACTACCAAAAGTAAGACCATTGAATGCAGTGAACTCTACTCCCTGATAAATGGGTTTAGGATTGCAGACCAAATGAAGTGCTCTTATGGAATAGCGGCATAAAACCACATTTTTCAGCTAAAGTATTTTGGAATGTACTCTCACAATGTACAATGCTGGGTACTCGAACATTTTACCATCTTTGTTATCATATTCTTCGTACTCTTGTCTGTAGCTGCCCATTACACTATGGCCCATTAATGCAATTGGTTTGTTTCCCACTAAGCAGTTTGGGTTATTATGTTTTGCAGATACCAGAAATCAACTTTATGCCTACTGCAAAGAAGCCCCCTTCAGTAGAGAACTATTGCATGGCATTAGGTATAACTAATTTTTTAAAAGGATATTGAAAATACTCTTAAGAATCCTGAATTTTAGATAGGAAGTAGAATGTTAAAATACTGACATTTTGAAACAGTGAAAACTACTTACGTTGTGAGACTGACTGGCTAGCTCTTTTTACAGTGAAACTTTGAAAATCTTTATTTGCCTCAAGGTTAAAAACAATTAGCTCTTTGAAAGTGTTCTTAGTGTATCTCAACTTAAATAAATTACATTAAATTTTGGAGACAGAACATGAGCAAATTTGCATTCAAGCTTTCAACAAAAAGATCGAACCATTTCTTTAGACTGAAGATTGTATGTTCTGACTGAGGACTACTTCACCCAAGATACTACTTTGGAAAAACTGTGTACAGTGTACAGTGAAGCATATGCCAATGTGTTTCTCATAATATGTGTGTGGAAGCCATAGTTTGTGACAAATTTGTGCAACATTTGTACAGGTAAAATGCACATGTAGTAGAAAAGCACATACATTTTTGACACAATATTGAGCACCCAGGAAAACAATCCTAATGTGTGTGAAGTTTTCTTTAAAAATACTTACCATACGTGAAGAAGCCCTAGTTTACTAAACCTCAAAATATAATCTTCCAGTTGCTTTATTAAAGACACAGGGGTATCACATCATCAAAATGTGGGAAGACTTGTAGATAAAATTTCTACTCAGTTCATACAAGTATATTAAAGCATAGTCATTGATTTCATTTCTGGTAGAAGAATGAATGAAGCTGCTATTGGGGGATAACATTGGAGATTGGTGGCATGGATGCCAAATGCACAAGACCATACCTAAAAATGCACACGACTTTCACTACTGGGAATATTTTATTTTTTGTAGTGTGACCTATAGCATTTATGATAAGCTTTTATCACAGTATATATTTAAGCTTCACACCTTTACAAATGATATTTTTCCAAATAAAATTCTACATTGAATGTCTAAAAACTATTTGAGGCTTGGTGTATTCTTTAAAAGTTTAAAGAATTTGGGTCTGGCCCTACAACTGTTGCTATAAATGTTTAAGTAAGTTAGATGTTGATATTTCACTTGGAAACTTTGTGGGTGTTTGGCTGCAACTCCCAGAGGGCTTTCCAGAGCCTTAAGGATAGCACTTCCCCACAAGCAGGGCACAATCATGGTTATCCCAGGAGAGAGACTTCTGCTCTTTCAGACCAGCCCTGCCAAGGGTTTCTGGTGAGCTCTCTAGAACTTTTGTTTTTAATAAAGAATCCACTCCACCCCGTGCTTATGTTCAGCATCCCTGCTTGAGGATCACATTGACTTGGACCTCAGTGCAGTGATAGCCTGAGGTAGCCACTCCACTTAGGGTTGGATCGCCCACCAACAAATGTGACAAGGAAACCAAGGACAGACCTTCACACTCAACCCAAGAAGATCAGTTTGGGGCGCCAGTTCCAAGCATGCAGCAGAGAGCCCACCGCCACCAGTCAACATAAGCTTTGCTGCAGCTGCTTCCAACCAGTTTCCTGGGACTCTTCCCAAAACAACCATTTCCCCCCAGCCCCAGGGGTATGTAGTCTACTGTTAGTCTACTGTTCAAATGCATATTTTGCATTCATTGCTTTTTCCTCTGGCTGAAAAAGATTCCCCACCCTTGAGTTAGAGCATGATGAAAACCAATGTATTGTACGGGGGTTCAGCAATTTAAGAACAACATGGGAAAACACATTTTCTTAGCAGCTGCCTATTTCCCCCACCTGACAGAGCAATAGCACTGCCGCTCTGGATCTGAGGCATATGTGGAAACCACCCCAAAAGGCCTTCCCTCCATGTGAAAAGGTCGCCTCACCCTGCCAAATTTTTGAAAAGGTGCTCTTTTGAAGGTTTCAGAGTTGGGTGGTCTAAAGGACAAGTCAGTAACAGTTTTTGTACATTATTTTTTAAGTGTCTGTGCTTGATGTCATCATTTGGGTTAAATTGGTAGCAACCTGCACTACTATTTTATGTGCCCTCCACACTTCATCCTAAATCCTGTACATATTAGAAGTGTGTGCCTAATTTTCCTTGCTTGAAAGCAAAGCAATGGCTTTTCAATGGGGCATACTGTATGACTTAAGATAGCCAAAGATTCTTTTCAAGGCAGCCTGTTTTGAACCCAATAAGTAGTGTTTATTTTACAACTGTCAGGAGCGATGCTTTTCACATGCACTGTGTCAGGAAGATTTTGGGCATCACATGGCAAGACAAAGTCTGAAACAAAGATGTGCTCTTCCAAGCCCACATTCCCATCACGTTCACACTCTTGTCTCAGAAACCTCTATGCTGGCTTGGTAATGTCCACAGAATGCAAGATGGAAGGATCTCCAAGGAGATGCTCTATAGGGAGATGGCTTCAGGCAACAAGCCCATTGGCAGACCAACTCTGTGCTACAAAGATGCCTGTAAATGTGACATGAAGGATGACAACATCAACCCTGCTTTGGGAATCCCTTGAAGACGACCACAGGTTTTTTATTTACAGCAGTGACCAGAGGAGAAATTAATGCTGGAAGGAGGGCAAAGAAATGCTGTGGTGCATCTGCGGCAGCACAGCCGAATGCCCTCATCTGCCCCATATCGGTCTCTACAGCCACAGCAGGCGCTGTAACTCTAGGTTTGACTTCATCTCCAAAGGTGCACTGGTCTCCTAAGATGACAACAACAACTAAGTTTATATTGTTCTGATTTATTTATTGTACTTTTATTGCAGCTTTATTTTGTACTAATATACTGTTTGCTGCTTTGGGCCAAACAGCAGTATACAAATAAACCATAGAATTAACTTGATCAGCTTCTGCAGCAAAACCTGGTGCCGTCTTCCTGGTGACTCCAAAGTTAAAAAGAACACAGAAAACTCATTAATTTAATGCGCTGTTTAAAGTTATTAGGTTGTGGAGCTAAGCAGCCTTAATTCAGAGAGGCACTGTCAACTTGCATTCCATTCAATGTTACCGTTTTGCAAAGCAATCCTGAAGAACTGAAATGACGGCACTTTCTTCTTCCCTTCCAAAATAAACACTATGTTTAAAAATAGAAACATCTACCCCGTTCTTAAACCACATGGCTTGAGTACAAATGTGGAAGTTCTGGGCACCACAGTGAAAAATGTACAATGATCAAAAGGATTCCTCTGTCTACGTTTATAGTGGTATGGGAGAGCTGAAAACAATGCCAAGATTTTTCACATTTGGCAACCAACGTGACCCTTTGGTTTCAGATAGTACATGGGTAGACTCTGAATTCTTTTCCAGCTCTCCCACCCCACGATTAAGGATGCTACTTTCCATACAGGGCAGCTATTTCTGCCTGTTCTGTCCATGTTTCTGTCACCAGCTGTGGTGTAGTAATTGTAATGGCAGTAATTTCGATTTCTTATCCGCCATAAGGTCCCTGGGCAGGTTACAGCAAAGGACAGGAGTAGGGTTTGTCCCCAAAAAATATGTATCTCAGTTGCTAAAGGCCAGGAGAGTGAAACTACATAAATGGAAATTGCATAATGAAGTCACCAGGTGCACTTCTGTGGGGAGGAAATTCTGCAATTTAGGGGCTGCCACGGAGAACCCCAAGCCTCTGAGGGGGGTGGAACTGTATTTTTAATCTCTTGTTAGAAGCCACCCAGAGTGGCTGGGGAAACCCAGACAGATGGGCGAGGTATAAGTAATAAATTATTATTCTTTATTATTATTACTATTACTACTTCAGAACTGGATTTAGGGTGGTACATGCAGTTACTCTGCACAGGGCACTGAGCCGAGGAGGCGCAAAATTAGATCCATAATTGATAAACTGCATTTGGGAACACCAAATTTTGGCCTCGCTCAGGGCACCAGATTACCAAGGATTACCAAAGTCTGTCCCAACCCCTTTTACTGACCTTACCACCCTTCAGTAGGGAAGGAGGAAGTCATTTAGGGCTTTGAACACAAATATGAGGACCTGGAATTGGGCCTGGAAACTGATTGGTGACCAGTGTTGCTCTTTTATATAAGTTCTAAATTATATGTTTAAAACAGAGGTTATATAAGTTCTAAGTAGACCCCCCCAGCCAGTAATATCCACATCTGATTATGTCACTGAGCAGGGCTGGTGAGAGTGCATAGAAGGAACTGCCATTGCCTTGTCTCCTCCTTCATTTGGGTCTATGGCTAGTGTTCAAGTTGCAATCTCACTAAATGTAATTGCCTTTGTTTGGCAAGGCAGTCTTTCCTCTTTTCCAGTCTAAGACAAATGCACAGGTGACCCAGGGAATGTCTGAGTAAGAATTGGCTCCAGGTGAGAGGGCACATGCCTTTTTGTAAATTATAGTTGACGCTTTTCTCTGCTGCTCTCATCCCATTGATGAGCTGCAAATACTTTAAAACAGGTATACCTGAGTAGGGAGTCTGCTGAGAAGTTCATAGGTTTGTCATTTCTGAGCATGTATTTGCAAGGCTGATCTAATGTATAGATGGGGTGGGGGTGTGGTGGAGTGCATGGCTGCAACATCCTTTCTGCATGAATATTTAAAGATGCAAGCACCATCTCCAGGTGAAAACCTGGCATACCTGCAAGTCTGGCTCACTTTCCCTTCCATCCTCTTACCCTCTGCATGTACCATTAAAATGCTTCTGTTTCCTCAATATTAAACTATCTTAAACGGGACATACAGACCTTTGTGTTCAGTCCAAGGTTAATAATCTATTCCTATCCCTTGGCAGCTAACAGTGACGGGACGCGGGTGGCGCTGTGGGTAAAACCTCAGTGCCTAGGACTTGCCGATCGTATGGTAGGCGGTTCGAATCCCCGCAGCGGGGTGCGCTCCCGTCGTTCGGTCCCAGCGCCTGCCAACCTAGCAGTTCGAAAGCACCCCCGGGTGCAAGTAGATAAATAGGGACCACTTACCAGCGGGAAGGTAAACGGTGTTTCCGTGTGCTGCGCTGGCTCGCCAGATGCAGCTTGTCATGCTGGCCACGTGGCCCGGAAGTGTCTGCGGACAGCGCTGGCTCCCGGCCTCTAGAGTGAGATGAGCGCACAACCCTAGAGTCTGGCAAGACTGGCCCGTACGGGCAGGGGTACCTTTACCTTTACCTTTAATATATACCAGTTACAGGTAGGTAGCCATGTTGGTCTTCCAGGAGCACCTTAGAGACCAACTAAGTTTGTTATTGGTATGAGCTTTTGTGTGCATGCACACTTCTTCAGATAGGAAGTTCAGATATCAGTTGTATGAGAGGCAGCTGTGCTTCCTGTAGGTATAAACACTGCAGCAGCAACATCCTTGAGCAAAAAGGCTAGCTGGTACCCCTTCCTAATTTGCAGTGGGTCCTGGGTCCTGATGTTATTACTCTGCGTTTGTAAGTAGAACTACACATTATGGAGGGGGAGACATCTGTTCAGGGCTGCCATTTTTCAGCTGCTCTATGTAATGTGTGCTTCTGCTCTTATGTTTCTTTCCCAGGTTCCATCTTGCTTGAAAGTTGCAGTTATATGAACAATGGGAGTTCAATTCAGCTGATCTAGAAATAGGCTTGTAGACTGCAACTTGTCTCTTCAGCGTGCTGGTGTTGAACTGTTCAGCATGTATTTATTATTTTGCACGTTTTAAGTACAACAGGTTATGTAATAAATTTCCTGCTTCACAGGGATGGAAGTGAGAGTTACCTGTAGAAACCAATGGAGAAATCAGAGATTTTAAGGTGGCTTGGGTGTGTCTCCTCCCCCTAGCCACCCACCTCTCTCCCAAAAAATCCTAATGGTAGCTGTGAAGACAGGAGTCCCTGCTCTTTTTTTAATTCAGTTCATATTTAGTGCAAATTTGCAAGTGCAAATTCCAACACAACAGCAGTTCATACCCACTTTGAAGTTGGAAGGGAGAGAGTATTAGACCCTCTTGTGGGTTGGGATAGGACTGAAGCTGAGGGAGCAGTTTTACAACAGTGGTGGGCAGAAGCTAGATTAGATCTCTGAGTAGTTTGCAGGATATAGGCAAGAGCTTCCCATTCCCAATTGTTGTAAGAATGGCTACAACAAAATAAAGCTAAAGCTAAAGGTACCCCAGACTATTAAGTCCAGTCGCAAATGATTCTGGAGTTGCGCCCTCATCTCACTCTATAGGCCGAGGGAGCCAGCGTTTGTCTGCAGACAGCTTCCGGGTCATGTGGCCAGCCTGACTAAGCCGCTTCTGGCAAACCAAAGCAGCGCACGGAAACGCCATTTACCTTCCTGCTGGAGCGGTACCTATTTACTTGCACTTTCACGTGCTTTTGAACTGCTAAGTGGGCAGGAGCTGGGACTGAGCAACGGGAGCTCACCCCGTCGCGGGGATTCGAACCGCCGACCTTCTGATTGGCAAGCCCTGGGCTCACAGCGCCCACAGCGCCACCCGCGTCCCTACAACAAAAGAGGCCCCCTAAATTACAAAGCTTAAACAAAGTAAGTTTGCATTAACCCATAGTGGACATCTGTATGAAAGCTCAGAGCGATTCTGGCACCAAACACAATTCCCCCCAAAGCAAGTGGCACGCCTCCTATGCAATTTTCCCAAGATCAGCTGCAAAAAACAGACTTCTGTTGCCTTTCCTGGCTATTTTTCCACACAGCTTCTGTCAAGACCTCAGATAAGTGAGTAGGGTTTGCAGTGGTTAGGAACAACCAGACTGAATTATATCGATGTTCATTTAAACAAACTACTTCAAACTCAAATTGAAGGCAAAAGAAAAGGTTGGCTTTTCATCTGATGAGGACAATGCTATTTTTTAAAAGTTAGAATTGCCATGTTTAAGGGGGGTTTCCATTTTTATTATTTTCCAAGAATCAGAGTTTGAAATCCTAAATTAAAATAATGCGTAAATCCAAAAGTGGCTGAAAAAACACTCTAAAACAAAACAAAAATGGAGGGCGGCCCTTCCAGCTATAAAAAATTCTCTTTGGTTCTCTAAATTGTTTCTATTTTATCCCTTCCCTTTCTGTGACTTTTGGACTTTTACCTTTTGTTGCTTATCGCCTTGATTTTATTTGGAGAAAACTGTGGTTAAAAACAGCTTTAAATAAATGAAATACAAAATGGTCTGCTACTATCATTAACATGCCTCTAGGGTCAGCTGCTCATTGTTTCTGCAAGACAGTGAGAGACATTCTACATCCTTTAAAAAAAACCACGAAGCCTGCTGGGAGCCATTTGTGACCCAAATTATCCAAAGTTATTGAGCTAATGAAAGAAATACTGCAGCTATAGGCTAGAGCAGCAGGGCCATTGTAAACTTGTTTTAATGAACCAGTTTCTGTTGAATATACTGATGGAAGTAGTTTAAAAGGGTTGAAATAATCCCTAACAGAAAAGTCAACACTTGCAAAATGAACAACTTTGTTCTGAAAGTTCAACATTCCAGAATGATCCCCATCTAGCACTCTCTAGCAACAAAAACACGGCACAACTGGCAAATCAAATCCTTTATTGAGCAACAACCAGGTAGAGTGGATCCTGGAAAATAAACACAAGTGCATAAGATTGCCAACTGGTCCCTCTGTTGGGCTTGTGTGCCTTGGACAATGGCTCAACAGTAGCAGCTGCTGTGCCCCTCATGGCATCAGCTGTAGGGCAGGACCAGCTTCACCTGTTGCATTGCTGACAGAGGATACAATGGTTGAGAAGCCTGTCTGGAGCAAGCAGATGACTGACTCTGTTGAAGAATAAACACCACAGTTGTTGGTCAAGGAGTTTCTTCTCTGGTCACCATGGGACATGGCCTGGATCCTGCAGCTGTGGGGACAGCCTACAGAGAGCCAGGGAAGACACAAGGCAGAGAGCAAGAGGCAGCAGGTGGAGCTGCCATACCTGCACTCTTTCTGTGGGCATGAAGCTGCCCCATTAGTTGACACAAATGAGTATGTCCCTGTAATTCAAGGCCGGGGAGTCTATAGCCCCACAAATGCTCCTGGCCTATAACTCTCTGACCATGATCACACTGACTGGGGCTGAGGGGAGTTGAGGAGTCCAAGAACATCAGCAGCTTTTATTATTGTTTCCATTTATGGACTGCCTAATCTCACAAAGAGGGACGCGGGTGGTGCTGTGGGTTAAACCACAGAGCCTAGGACTTGCCGATCAGAAGGTTTGTGGTTCAAATCCCCGTGACGGGGTGAGCTCCCGTTGTTCGGTCCCTCTCCTGCCAACCTAGCTGTTCAAAAGCACATCACAGTGATGTAGATAAATAGATAAATAGGTACCACTCCGGCGAGAGGGTAAATGGCATTTCCGTGTGCTGCTCTGGTTCGCCAGAAGTGGCTTAGTCATGCTGGCCACATGACTCGGAAGCTGTATGCCAGCTTCCTCAGCCAATAAAGCGAGATGAGTGCCGCAACCCCAGAGTCGGCCACGACTGGACCTAATGGTCAGGGGTCCCTTTACCTTTACCCTCACAAAGACATTGAAGTCATTTGCAATAGATACACACACACACACACACAGTGCAATAAAGACATGTCAGGCGATTCATATAACAAAATATAGTAATAGCCACAAACATAATAGAAAATCTGAGAGTACTACAAAGCAATATAACATTTCAATCAACACAACATACGTACAATCACTCACCCAATTTCACTTGCCATCCATTCAACACAACTGCTGCAACCATTCACTACCTCAAACATTTGCACTCATATGTAAACCGTTCACACTCTACAATATTGCCAAACATACACATAAAAGGTGTTCTCCAAATCCCTGGAGCCCTTGTGGACTTGTGCCCCACACCCACTGGACTATGTGACACTCCTCTCCCATTCTCATGTAGAGGCCCAGGTCTATATCAGAGCATGCTCTCACTCTGGAGTGATAGAACTATTTCCACCCCCTCACTCCCAGCTACATAATCATAAATCTGCTGCACTTCACAGTGGGGAGGAGTTGTGGTGGACCACGTAGCCACCCACTCCCCTCTGGGGGTGGGGGACAAAGTCCCACGTCACCCAGAGGTTCCCAACCATGTAATCAACCAGCCAGCTAATCCGCTGGCTGGGGAGGCGTGGCCGGGCCCCATTCAAACCGAGGCGTGAACTGGAGAGCTTCCTCTTGGCTCACTACCTCATCAATGGGGCTCCTCCTACCTGTGGTTGACCCTTACAGGACTCCCTGCGTGACGGGCAGGAGTCAGATATGTTCAGGTCAATTCCAATGCTTAAGCCAATACTACTCACATTCTGTAACCAATAAAGTTGTGGCCTAAATTTGCCCAATAACTTTAACCTAATATCTGTGTCCTTGTGTCTTATTCATCAACAAGGGGGTGGTTTCAGGGTCTGGACACACAACATGCATGGCACTACACAACCTTGTACAGCATTCTGAGCACAGAGACGGGGCCACATTTTTACTGATATAAAGGTTTTTCATTAATTACTTTCACAAACTGGCTTAGAACTGAACAAACCGCACCTCGCTCTCCATAACCCTGCACAACCAGCCTGGACAAATTGCTGTGTTGTTACAAGAAATGGTCTGTCTCCAGCCTATGTGGCATAAATTTGCTGTTTCAATCCAGAAGTAAATTCTCTGCCCTGCAGCTCACTCCCCCCCGTATATATTTGTATTGTGATAACTATATATAAACACACACACACACACAGACTAAACTCTGAGAACTTGAGGTCTGCCACTTTTAACCTTCTCACATATGCCAGGAGTTCCATTATCTCCCTGAGATACATCCCGTATTCTATCTTGTTGCTTTCATCAGAAAATGGATTCTGAACTGAACTGAAGATGTGAGGAAAGATCATTCTCTCCAGTGACCTTTCTCCCTCCAGGGGTCACTGGGGATTTCTGCAGCGCTACACAAGCAAAGTAACATTTCACTGAAGGGCACAGTAACCAGTAGCAACTACAGTTTTAGCAGCAGAATCTTAAACATCTCATAAAAACTGAGTGAATCTAGGTTACTGATAGCTGTGAGTTAAAAAGTATTTCTCAGCAGAGAGAAGTAACTGTGACTTCATTCTTTATCCCCTCAGCAGCCTCTATCTGCCCTACCTTAGCTCTTATCTCAAACTCTGTGCTATCTTGGAACCAATAACTTTCTGATGAGCTTTTGCTGGTAGTAAATGCTAACTGACTGGGAAAATAAGAACTGGATTGCTCATATTGTTGTTGTTGTTTAGTTGTTTAGTCGTGTCCGACTCTTCGTGACCCAATGGACCAGAGCACGCCAGGCACTTCTGTCTTCCACTGCCTCCTGCAGTTTGGTCAAACTCACGCTGGTAGCTCCGAGAACACTGTCCAACCATCTCGTCCTCTGTCATCCCCTTCTCCTTGTGCCCTCCATCTTTCCCAACATCAGGGTCTTTTCCAGGGAGTCTTCTCTTCTCATGAGGTGGCCAAAGTATTGGAGCTTCAGCTTCACGATCTGTCCTTCCAGTGAGCACTCAGGGCTGATTTCCCTCAGAATGGATAGGTTTGATCTTCTTGCAGTCCATGGGACTCTCAAGAGTCTCCTCCAGCACCAGAATTCAAAAGCATCGATTCTTCGGTGATCAGCCTTCTTTATGGTCCAGCTCTCACTTCCATACATCACTACTGGGAAAACCATAGCTTTTACTGTACGGACCTTTGTTGGCAAGGTGATGTCTCTGCTTTTTAAGATGCTGTCTAGGTTTGTCATTGCTTTTCTCCCAAGGAGCAGGCATCTTTTAATTTCGTGGCTGCTGTCACTATCTGCAGTGATCATGGAGCCCAAGAAAGTAAAATCTCTCACTGCCTCCATTTCTTCCCCTTCTATTTGCCAGGAGGTGTTGCTCATATTAATCCTCTACTATTGTATTTTAGAACTGAAGTGTGGCTGGACCAACTTAGGCCACCAAACAAGCAAAACACTACAATGTCACTAAACAGTCATGTCTTCCCATAAAGACTTATGGGAGCTTTAGTTTAAGGTGTTAGGCAACCCTGTTCCAGCCATGCAGACACTTGATGCTGACTCTGATCATAGCCTGCCCTTCATCAGCCCCAGTGCCAAGGTGAAGTGCAGCAGAAAATAAATTAATCAGTAAAACAAGAAAGCAGTGGCAGCCACAACATCAAGAATCCTTTCAGCTGCTTATGTGCCATGAGCAGAAGTGCCAACTTGAATAAAATATTGGGGAGGCCCACATAAGCCCTGCCTCATGTAAACGATCACAAGACATGGCACATGCACACCATTTGAATGGCAGTGCCCATCAACTTGGGAGAGGTGGCCCCTTCAAATATTTTATTGGGAGGAGGGGCACAAAGGGACCTCAACCCCTAGGAGTTCACTCCTATGGCCATGACAGTTGCCATCAACTGTCAGCCATGCCCATCTGCATTCCACATAGGATAATCAAGCTCAAGGCACCAGGACTTAAACTTGCTGTTAGCCAACATCCCTTGCATGATCCTCAGTTTCTGCAGTGTGAGGGATGGAGAACAACAACTCTCTATTCATGCTATTCATTATTTTGCAATCCTCTTATCATGCCATCCCTTTGTGCAATGCAACACTTCATGCATCTGGGAAACGTTTATCACTTATTTTTGCATGCATTTTACTTCTACACTTTACAGACTTCCTGTTGTACTTCTTTCACATTATTTACTGAACGATGTTACAAAAGGGAAACAAAATTGGTATTTAGAACTGATGCAATGAAGTGTACGGTCAGGGTTACATTGCCTCTTCTTGTCAAAGTAAGCGGACGCAGAGCAGCCTGGACTGTGTGCAGGGAGACCTGTCAAAAGAGCTGCCATTTAGCTGTTTTTCAGGGCAGAGGGCACAGAATGGCTAATCAGTTAAAATTTAGTATTTTTGAAAAGACTCAGCAGGAGCATATGCAGTTATTGAATTAGAGAGCATCTGTATTAATCAGCGTCCATTTTAATCACAAATGGCTCTTCATCCAACTGGGGTGACACATGTAGCTGTATCTAAGTGCTGTTAAATAAGATTTGGCATTTAATTGTTTTGTTCATTTTATTTCGGATTTGTTTTGTTTGATGGTCTGTTTCTGTGTAGGCTGCTACAGCCTTTGATTAAAGCAGCTGAAAATGGTTGACTAGGAAGTCCTATTTGAGCAGTTAATGCCCATGCACATAAAACATGGGAGCAGCCCAAACAGGCCTCCTCCTGGGATTGTAATCTTGTCCCCTGTGACCTCTGTGCATATGGAGGAAGGGAATAATCTGTCCATTTCAGTTTCTCATTTTTCCAATCTTAAATTCAGTTCTCCACAATTCCACATTACAATTCTGATTTTTTCCCAAATAAAGTTCTCTTGAAAATTCACCAGCGTTTTAGTGTGAATTTATCCAGTTACACACCGTTTCCCAGGCAAACCACCCTAATAAAATGCATTTTTGTATGCTAATTTCACTAAGAGAACCATTTTTGCATGCACTTTCCCTGAATATCCACACATGATTTAGCTGGAGGAATGCGTTGCAAAAACTGCATATTTTGAAGGAATTATAATTATTATATTGCTGCATTAAAATATGAACTGTACTCAGTTTCTACCCCTCCGTAGCGTACAGCATGGACATTTGTAGGGCAGGGTTGCCATATTTCAAAAAGTGAAAATCCAGACACAAAATTTGTTGAGCATTTTTTTAGTTTTGCCCAAAGTTGTATGGCAACCCTATGTAGGCTCTTGAGGACCCCATAAAAGCTCTCGAAGCCAAGTCATGTGGGAATCCAGATCCTGAGGAAGCCTTCCTGGGTACAATTGTGTCCACAGAGGCACCTGCAGACATCCTGGTAGGAGTGCAGAACGTGGCCGGCGGGGGGGGGGGGGACTCAGTGTGACTCTGCCCTTTGCCTCCATCTTTATAAATGTGGGAGCTACCTGGAATAGGACTGGAGGGGAATAGGAAAGCATTTCTTCTCTCTGCACCCCCAATTTATATAGAAGTAAAGACCCAACCTTTTACTTTCTTTCTTCCTACCTCTATCAAGAAAAAGAACCACTTGGTGGTTAATGTGGATTGCAACTTTTCTGGATCCTTCTTTGAGAGGTTTCTTTTTTACTTTTCTTTTTTGATAACATTTTATTGATTTTCCAAATATAACAAAACAAGGGGGAGAACAGGGGGAAAATCATAACCATATTAAACCATAATTTTCTAGTCAACTTCCCTCCACTCCCCCTTTTGGTTCCATTATAATATACTTGCCTTATATACAACAATCCAATCCAAAAGTTATACTAATGCAAGAATCTATACACAAAGCTTTAAAAATATGCATTAAACAGTTGCCCTTTTTTGTAATAATTCATCCTGCATAGTTCAGTGATGAGAAGGAGAGAGGTTTCAATAATTTTGAAAGCTTTTGTATGTAACAAGGTAATTCCTCCTTGTCACGGTTTGTACAGCTGATGGTTATCTTGACATGAGCTCTGTTTCACTGCAGCTAGTTAACAATTCAGCACCCCATTCCAGTTCTCTTTAGGAGCAGAGCAAGATGAATGAGGCTTGTTCAGATATAAGAGAATGGAAAGAAACCTGGGAATAAGGGAGTCGCTTGAGTTTCCCGTGATCTGAATCAGGAAAGTGTGTGTTTATCGCCTCTTTTCATCATTTATTAAGACCACCACCTTAAAACTACTTTCTCTAATCCCATTAATCATTGTGTTGAAGAAGTTTTCTGTGGGCTCTGCAGCTGCATTGGTTGTTTTCACATTATTCTTAGAAATGTATTTTTGTACAATATAGTTTTAAAATTGTTTTTACTGTATGTTGTATGCTGTTCAGATAACTTCACTTATCAGATGGTTAATATATTCACAGCAAATCAATCTATCTGTCCACCTGCCAGTGTAAAATGTAATTAGCACCAACAGAGGGCACTCGTATACTAAAATATGAAAGGTTAGTAGTTAACACTGTCCCTACATCAGAAGGAAAGGTTACTTAATTCAACATACTTTAGAACTTTTCAGAGTTTTAAATGGAAAGATCTGTCGTGCAAGGCATGATGCTGGTGGTTTCTCACAGAGCCTGCTTCCCACCCTGACACCAGAGCATGAATAAAGACAGCCATTTTTCAGGGAAGTTAATTTATTCCAGCTTTTGTGCTCATAATTACTCGGGAAGCAAGTCATCTGTATTGGTCTGCCAAGTGACGAAAAGATTTTTGCTACATCCCATGCCTTATCATTTAGGAATGCTGGGAAGTGGTCAAATTCTCTTCTTCACTTGGCAGTCCTACCCAATGGAAGATTAGCTCTCTGCGAATTATTCTCCGCATTTACAGGCACCGTTGCAACTCTTTACAGCATATATTCTGCCTGAATGGCAACCCCAGGTTGCTTCAGTGCTGCACTGATCAGCTGCAGGAGGAATAATGAACTCAGACCTCAAACTTCTTATTTCCAAAACTATTCAGAAACAAGAACAAATCCAGTGTCTCATTATTGTTTTCCCACAAGTATAAATCAAGGCACTTTAAGTCTCTCTCACACATTCTGTGATTTACTGAGTCAATATTTCCCTTAATTATTACAGCAGCCAAGCAGTACTTTGTAGGCAGTGTTATGGATTTCATTAATTTGCATTTGTTTGCCTGTTTATGGTACAGATAATAACTAAGTACAGATCAAACATAAGCTATCAGATTCTCCACCCCAGTGTTTAATCGTCACTCATCAGGGTTATTAATTCTTCCACAGATCGAGATCTCGTCTCAAAGAACCTGGTAGTATTTGTCATATGGGTCCACAGGTCTCTCTCAGCCTTAGAGAGGGTCCAGTGTAGGAAGAAAGACTGCATAATAAGAAAATGGACCTTAACTTACATACCCTGAAACCAGAATGCATACAATACATCTGAGGTTGACACTCTGAAAGTCAGTACACTCTGAGAGCTGGAAACAGACTGGCACTGAAGGCAATGTTGTCAGCTAGCCTAGAGCTGTGGCAGTAATTTGAATAAAAATCTAAATTTGATAAACCCAAGCTTTAAACAAGCATTTTTTCACTTTTTCCTTGTCAGCAATGTGAAAAGTGTTGCCAGGTACATAGGGGCTGGGGGGGGAGGCATTTGGCCGCCTTCTGAGGATTTTCACAAGGCAGAATCTTATGAATTGGGGAAATAAGATGATAAGGGACAGTTCAAAAAGCACAGCCCTTGCTGAGGGGGGATGTGTCAAGATATGCATAAGTAATGTGGCCGCAGGAAAATAAAATTTTAGAGAGAGAACAAGAACTGGGCAGAATGTTCTTACCTAAGCTTAACATCACACCCCCACCCCACCCCACCCACCCCTCTCTGTGTGTGTTTAATGCATTTTCATAATTTCTTAGTGATGTAAAGCAGTGGCTGAATATCTTGTTCAGAAAAGCCGCACTGTCATTTGCTATCGCTATGTACCGAATGTGGTAAGGAAAAACCACATTTTCCATAACAATTCTCTGCAAATGGCAGCAATTTCTTTTATAATAGCCGAATACATGACTATGATCTTTCAATGCACCAGCATACTGGTGCCAACAACCTGGTATTTTTCAGTCTAACCAGTAAAACCACAGTCCGGAAGGCCACGTATTGCTGTTTGACAAGCCACTGAACTGCAGAACCATATTTTTTATCTGCCCTCGCCCTGCAGTGTCCCAGACCATCCAGACTCACTCTTTACCTATGACCCACCAAATTCTGCTAAGCTCAGCCCTGATGTGCCCGTATCCAACCCAGCTGGAGCGGCAGTTTTCACTGCCTGAAGAATAAAACAGTGCAAAGGCCAAGTAAATTCTTGGATTGACAGAAGTGGCAAAATATGTTACACATTCTCTTGGCTTATGGCTGCTTTCACACTATTGTTCACCTCAGGACTGCAGTCTTTTGCTCACTTTCTTTTTACAGCTCCATCCCTCCAATCTTTGGTCATTTCTTTTGGAAGCCCATTTATTCTCTCTCTCTTTTTTAAAGGCACACTGCAAGCCCAGCTGGTGCAAATCACTTTGGCAATGCCATTTTGTCCCTTCCTCCATTCCTTCTTGCAGGTTCCTCACAGGCATCTGGTTGGCCTCTGTGAGAACAGGAGGTTGGACTGGATTGGTAACTGGCCTGATCCTGCAGGCTCTTCTTCTGATTTTAGATGAAGTCTCTCACGCTAACCTTAATACATGATTTCCCACCCCCCTTAATGGCACTCCCTTCTGGCAATTCAACAAAAGGGTAGCTGAAGATTGCGCTGCATGGCAAAATAAAAAGACAGAGAAGGTAAGCAGCTACTTGCATGCAGCTTGTGCAACACCAAAACTTGTGTACAGCAGATTAACTTTTACAGCTTAACAGAGGTAATGAATAATGTTGAGGTGATGTGGTTTTCCAACATGTTTCTGTACTACAGTTCTTGCTTCTTCATGTATTCTATCTTAAAGTACTCATGAATTTAGAATGCTATGTGATATGAATCTTCATACTCTGGTCATTAAACACTTACCATTTAATTTTTCCTCAGTTACAGTGAATGAATGAATGAATGAATGAATGAAACTTTATTTGCATCAGCCGTCGGCCATAGCAACAAAAAGCATTGCAATATACACAGAACAAAATAAAAGTCGGTTATATAAAACACAGTTTAGGGTCCTAAATCAGCAGTCAAATAGTGGACCTTATTCTGATTGCCCCAGCTAGAAACATTGCAACCTTTGCAGCCATCTGCTCCTCTTGATCTGCCAGGAGAACACTGTGGCAGTGGTTGGGCGACCCAGAATGGTCAGTAAAAGAGGCCTAATAATCTTGTTCCTCAAGTCTTTGTGAAGAGTGCACGCGAGGAGGGCATGCACCATCTCCGCAGGGACGTAAGTGTTTTTCGTATGGTATCTGTTGGAATCGTCCCTCAAATACAGCCAAGGGCAGTACAGTCAGTCTTGCGAGGGTAAAGGTGCGTCTATATTTTGGGATTGCTAGATTATACGAAGAGGGTGCCAGAGAGTCAAAGTGGAAGGATGGAAAATAGTCATACCATGGGGAAAATTTCCTTATTGTGGCCAAGTTGTTCTGACGCTTGATGTCGTTTAGGTGTTGGCAAATTAGATTGTTTGCTTTGCTATAACCCACGGTGAGTAGCTGTGGTGGGGATAAAACACAAGACTGAAGTTTTTGGTTACAGTAAAGTATCCAACAATAGGCTCACCCTCTTCTGAGGCACTATTGCTCACAGACAAGCATGGCCTCCTCACTTCCCCCAATCCAATGCAATGGAAGGATCCAGCTTGGTCGAACTCCGGGGTGGCTAAATAAGAGAATAACCATCCCATGTGGTAAGGTCTTTTGGCTGCTCCAAGTGGGGAGGGGGGCTCACCATTTTGCCGGGTCAGAGATTCAAGTGCTTACAGGAACTTTAGGTTTGTGCAGTTTAAAGTGAAGCAAAGAGCCCTGCCACCGCCATGCAACAAAAACCCACTTTTTAAAATGCATTGTGACATGCACAGAACATGTGTAGTGAAAGAGTTACTAACAGGAAGATGTGTAAATATGCCACAAGCTAATTGCAATAATAATAATAATAATAATAATAATAATAATAATAATAATAATAATAAT
>JAXCMG010000073.1:3285734-3301818 GCA_034642415.1 Podarcis siculus | reverse complement strand
TCTCTCTCTCTCTCTCTCTCTCTCTCTCTCTCTCTCTCTCTCTCTCTGTGTGTGTGTGTGTGTGTGTGTGTGTGTCTGCTGCAGGGCTGTGCCTTGGGCACCAATCCTACTGATTCATGGCTCTTCTTGGTCCCACCATCACAGGGCTGGCCCACCCTTGAGGCAATCGCCTCAGGCAGCAGGATCCACAGGGGCAGCAAACCCTGATGTAGATCTTTATCCCCCCCCCCCATTCCTGATGTAGATCTTTACTCACGCCTTCTTCCCTGGTGGGAAGTGAGGCGCCATTTTGTGATTCAGCTCAGGTGGCAAATGTCTTGGGCTGTCTCTGTACCATCCACAAGTGCCCCTGAAGTCGCACGGTCCTCTGAGGTAAGGAAGCCTTCACTCACAGACCTCTACACATGCAGTCTTTTGTGAGACTGGGAACTCTGAGCGACCAGGATTCAAGCATCTGACAAAGTCGACACACACACAGAGGTTTATGCGCAAAGACTTCCCTGCCTCAGACCCCCATATTACAGAGGTGGGAGGGAGCCACACTTCTGGGACAGGGACACAGCCTCTTTCTATATGTGTAGCCCCTTTACACAAGCAACATGCGAGCAGGGTCTAATTCATGGCTTTTTGAATCCTTACTTTTTGTGTGAAGGAGACTTCATTATGAGCAGTGTTCTGTCTTCCTTTCTAAAAACCTGCTGAAAATGTAATTTGCCCCTTCAGGCTAAGGTATTTTGTCCTATGGTTTTTATGAGGGATTTTATTGCAGTCAAGAACGGTATTTCACAAAATAGCTGACAATCGTGTAGCAGCCTGTGGGGGGAAACCTAGGACAGAAAGGCCTGGACCTCGTGGGCTTCCATAGTGTGAGTGATTTGATGACCCGATGCAAAGTAATAAATTGGAAAGCCTAATATTCATGATATGGCTACCCACAAAGCAGCCACAAGTAAAAATAGACGGGGTTGTTTATTTTAATGGTCAGAACCTGCAGTCCTTCCTCAATTACAACTATGCAAGCTCATTTAAATCAATGGGCTTGTGTTGTTCTGGGGGCATTTCTCTGCTATAGAATACTAACCACTGTGCCAATGGGAATGTCATGCAACTGCGGAGTTCAGTAGAAGGTCAGCTCTAAAAATACCTTAAAATCACTAGTTTTCCTTATTGCTTGCAAAAAAGGGATATTCCACATGCTCAGCAGCAAGGCATCACAGCATTTAATGGTTTAAAACAGAATTCGGCATGTGATTGTGTAGCTGTGGGCTGGCTCCCCCATCACATGCTTCCTCAGCAGTCACTCAGTCCTTGCAGGCAGCTTTTGCCCTCTAAGCTTGAAAACCAGTGTTCTCGAGTTGGTAAATTAACCAAAGCTGACAAAACATGCTTCAAATCATTGAGGCCACCTGCGACAATACTGGATCTAGGACAGGGCCCATGAGGCACCTTGCCCATGAGACGAGGTGAGGTGACCACCTCAAGCAGAATCACATGAGGCAGTGCCGCCACGGGCATCCCATGCCCCATGCCACCTCTGGAGAAGTGGCAGAGGCACTGGTTTCCAGTGAGACCTCACGAGATCTTGTGAGATCTCAAGGAGTGCACAAGATCTCACAAGATCTTAGCCATTATTATTATTATTATTATTACTTGTACCCCACTTCTGACTGGGCTGCCCCAGCAACTCTGGGAAGTTCCCACCAGAATATAAAAGAACACAACAAAATATCAGACATTAATAGTTTCCTGATACAGGCAGGACCTCACAAGCTCTCCCCAGAAGTCAGCACCACTGCCAAAGCTTCATGGGCACCACTGCAGTGGGGGAGCAGGATGGCACAGTGGCAGCAGCACGGCGTTGTGGCATAGTCCCATGATGCCTCAAGGGGTGAACCAGGATGCGCCGCCCCTGATCTTGCAGCAACTCCAAGCTCCAAGCCTCCTCCTTTAGAAGGGAGTGCAAGGACATCCAAAACAGGCTAATCACTATCTAACAGGGCAGATGAACCACCCACCCAGAGTACCTCTCTCTTGCCTGGATTGAGTCTCAGTTTATTGGCACTTATTCAGTCCATTGCCAAGCTCAGTCCATATCTGCACCTGGTAATGCACCCTTAACTGTGGCGTTTTGTATATGCAGAGGGAGCGGGTGGCGCTGTGGTCTAAACCACTGAGCCTCTTGGGGTTGCCGATCAGAAGGTTGGCGGTTCGAATCCCCATGATGGAGTGAGCTCCCGTTGCTCTGTCCCAGCTCCTGCCAACCTAGCAGTTTGAAAGCACACCAGTGCAAGTAGATAAATAGGTACCCCTGCGGCGGGAAGGTAAACGGTGTTTCTATGCGGTCTGGATTCAGCCACGGTGTCCCGTTGCGCCAGAAGCTGGCCACATGACCCGGAAAGCTGTCTGTGGACAAACGCCGGCTCCCTCGGCCTGAAAGCGAGATGAGCACTGCACCCCATAGTTCCCTTTGACTGGACTATAATATCCAGGGGTCCTTTACCTTTTTTTCTGGTATCTGCAAATGTAGGTCACTTTGCTGCTTTTCCTTATGCAGTCTACCTGCTTCAGTGCTTTTGCGCAAAGAGATTGTAAATATCTAATAGTTAGGTGAGTTGTGAAGAATAGTTTTGTGAAAAGGGTAATGAGAACAGTATTGTCTCAAATCTCCTGTAGCTTTTGGGGCTGGTTGATGCATGGATAGCTCTTTCACAGACACAAATGTAAGTTAGATATTACAGATGCTTGATGTTATTAATGACCTCTGCAAAAGAGCACTGTTAAATTACCATCTGTTAGCTCATCACTGCCAAATCCATGCAAGGCTTGCAGCATACAAAGAAGCAGAAATACTAGTTTTTACACATAGTTGAAAAGACTAGTGTTGGAAGCACATACTGTATATATTGCTATGACTCTGCACCCTGCTTTCTCTGGTGAAATCATAGTATTTGCATGGTGTTGTTGCTGATGTTGTTGTTGTTCAAAGCAGGGTGTTTAATGATGATACAATTTGGTATATCATTTCCGGAGTAGTAAACTTTTTTTATTGATATGCCTGAGAATTCAGCGAATCAGATGTTCAAAAAACAAAAAGAGTGTTTTCTAAAACTGAAACATTTATCTCTAAGCTTGCTGTATATAAAAACATTATATAAAAACTCTTTTGTGACTGACAGGTCTAGCTTCTAATCATATGAATGAACTTACCAAGGTTCTCCAATTGCAGTGCTTTGGGGAGGGGACACTGAAATAACATATCACCTTGTTCTTGTTTGTTCTGGGCTTTGATAGTTATGCTAGTGGCGCTTGCCTGGAAATGGTGGACATTCAAGTTATTCTTCTTCTGTGCCGCCTCCATTCTTGCCAAGTCAGACTGTGACATGTGGTGCAAACTGAGCAGAATATAAGCCTGAAGCTGTTGTTTCCATTCAGTCTTTGGTCCCTGAACCCATCCTTCTGAAATTTTGCAGCTCACCTTCCTAGGGGCACCTTTTGACGTCTGCCATTTTCATAGCAAAGTCACTGCCTGCAAAGGGCAGGAGGGGAAGCTAATGCGTTTTAGTTCTTCCCACGTCCAAAACCAGCATTAAAGATCCAGATGGGAGGGGGTGGAACTAGGCATTGAAAGTGCCAGGAAACATGATGGCAAAGACATTGGGAGAATGATACCCTATATAGGTGTTGATATGCTAATGCTTGACGCCTGTGAGCCTAACTGGGCAAACTGGAGGGCTTGATTTTAAAGGAGAGCCTAGAGATGGTGGCACATTGTAATTTCTGGTTAAAACTCTATGGGGAGGACAGGGAAGGAGGTACTGGAGGCGACGTAACTCCCGTCAAAGGGGACACAGAGACCAGCATGCTAGGGATGCCGAAAGGGACAAACTCCTCCGCATAAGTTGCTGTGGGTGGCAGTACCTGACTCCAACGGTAGTTCCCCAAATGCCTTGGTGATTTTGAGTTGGAGAATGGAATCAAGGCAGCATCCAAAGGAGAAAGTGCTGCAATAATAGCCAATTCATTTAAAATGGGTGCCTGCACGATCTAGTCACAGCAAAGACATAGCATTTGCAAAAACGCTAAATGATGAGAACAAAATGATGAGAACATTTGGTCATGGGACCAAACAGTAAGATGGCGACTCTGAATTTAATCTCAAGTGGTGCCCAGGACTTGGTCTGATATGAAAGTGAACTGGTTGAAACAGTGACTACAGTGCTACCAAATTTGACACAGAAGGGATCATAGAGTTGGAAGAGACCATGAGGATCATCTAGTCCAACCCCCTGTGATGCAGGAATCTTTTGCCCAATGGGGGGTGGGCATATATGTAACTGGACAATTGCCAAGAAAGTTCAACACAGTCACATTTGACTTTGTACAAGGAAACTTCCCGAAGATTAAAGAATTCATAAAATCATAGAGTTGGAAGGGACCATGGGGGCCATCCAAGTCCAACCCCTGCCATGTCGGAATCTTTCACGCATGTTGGGTCTTAAACCTACAACTCTGAGATTAAGACTTAGAGTCTCATGCTCTACCAAAGAAGGAAGGTGAAAGACAACATTAAGAGGGTCAGGTCTCTCCTGAATGCTTGGGAGTTGATTAAAACCAAAGCACCAGAAACACAATTGAAATGTACACCACAGATCAGGAAAGGGAGCATCAGGGCCAAGAGGATGTTAGAGGGGTTGGCGAGCCAAGTCAAAGGAACTTTTGGAGGCCAGAAGGCTTCCTTCAGAAAATGGAAGTCTTGTCCAAACGAGAAAAACAACAAGCAATGTAAACTTTGGCAAAAGAAATGCAAGCCGACTAGGATGTAGAAAAAAGGATTCAAAGAACACATTGCTCAAAACAGGAAGACCAACAACAATTTTTTAAAAATGCATTAGAAACAGGAAACTAGTTAGGAAGACAGATAAGGCCATTGGAGAACAAGGGAGTTGAAGTTGTGCTAATGGAAGAAAAAGGGATTGCAGAGAAGCTTAATATGTCGTTTGCATCTGTCTTCTCAGCAGGTAGGTAGGGCAGATCCCTGTGCCTGAACTAACTTTCGCAGGAAGGGAGTCTGAGGGGAATTGTGACAAAAAGAGGTGAAATTATAGACCCGGCTGAGAAATTAAAAACTGAGAAATCACCACTTCCAAATGGCAACAACCTAAGGAAAACAACAACACAAATGTGAAATTTGCTCATCTTCTAACAAATTTATGCAGCTTATCCCTAAGATCAGCCTCCATTTTTGAGGACTAGAAAGTGACCAATTAATCAAGATACTGCAAAGGGGGATCCTATAGAATAAACTGTTGTTAAATCCTTTAGCTCAGCCATTGCTTTTTTAGCCAATACTAAAAAATATTAAAAATATTAAAATATTAAAAATACTAAATACATTGGGATTTAGCTTTAGCTCTTTCTTTCTGTTCAGTGCCACATGATTCATATGGGTACATCTAACATGTTTTGTTGGGGAGTAGCATTCAGTAGAATCACCTACAAGGCAGAAATATCCTCAGCTCATTGTTTGAATTAGAACATCAAGTCATGGAAAACTTTACTAGTTAAATGCAATTTAGGGGGGGGGGGAATATAAAGAGCCTTAAGGAGACTTGCCATTCGGGAGACATTCTTCTCTCAACCTCAGAGGAAGTAAAAGGTCTTTCCTTTCTCACAGTGTTTTACCAAGAGATGTTTATGGGTTGCATCTAACCAATCCATTCTCAGTGTCGACCAGGCATAGGCAACCTCAGCCCTCCAGATGTTTTGAGACTACAATTCCCACCATCCCTGACCACTGGTCCTGTTAGCTAGGGATGATGGGAGTTGTAGTCCCAAAACATTTGGAGGGCCGAGTTTGCCTATGCCTGATGTAGACCCACAAAAAGTGATGGACTTAAGCTAGTGAAGTAATTTAAGTGCATTTATTTCCATAAACCTACTCTGCATATGACTGAGGCTGGATACACACTATACCTTTAAAAAGTGCTTTTCCTTTTTCTAGGAAAAAGGGTGCTCACCATGAAGTTGTTACAGTAAGTGCCACACTTTTAATGGTTTTTTGTTTTGTTTTCTGTTTGTTTTTGGAAGGGTGGGATGAAGAGAAATGGATGGGGGGGTCCACGTCCTGGTTTGCATGGAGAAGCCATTTTCAATGGAACCCCACAAAAGAAGCATGCAGCTATATTGAGGCAGCACCAGGTGTTGAAATTTTGCTCCCCCTAACAATTTTGCACCCAGGGCAACCACCCCTGTGGCCCCACCACCACCACGCTACACCACTGGTGCTTGGGACTTAATTATTGAATTTCACGCAAGGGGTTTAGTACATCAGACTTGTATGAAGAGCGGCAGGTCTCACTGTTCCTGCATGAAACCAGTGGCTAAAATAAGAAAATGCTTTCATACATTAAGTCTGACTGCAGTGATTAGTGTTGTGAGGGAATGACCTCACAGGAAAGTAGTGTTCAGTGAGCGAAGGGAGGTGGTCACAGAAGAGAAATCATAGGGTACATCATGAGAAAACATTTTTATTACCCAGTAGACAATATGGAAGCCAGCAGTCGGTGCTACAGGGGAGCTACTTTATAAAGGAGACTTTAGCTAGTGGCATGTGCTTTGCCTCTGGGTTTCTAGTTTCTGCTCTTGACTTAAGTACTTCACACCCACAGCAAAGATTGCAGAAGACTTTGATGCCCTCTTGCCTCTCCCCGAAGTGCTAAAAGATGCCCCCCATGCTGGGCTTGCTGGAGAGAAACTAGGAGCCCCTAAAAAGAGCAGCTGAGATCTTTGGGAAGCACGTTGACAAAGAATAGTTTTTATTCTTTTGAGCCCAGCTCTTCCTCCAAGTGTTAGGGTGTTCCAGGGGCAGATGCAAGAAAGTCTGTTTCCCTGAGAGGAGCAAACACTGGGGAATTATTTGTGGCATCTGTTTATTAGCACCATTCAGGCGGGGGAGTAAGTACCCAACAGACACTGCTAATCTGCAAGGCACCGTACATTCTGCAAAGCAAGCAACATGCCCTGGAATAGCGTCCTCCTCTCACAAGTATGAGCTTCTGAGGAGCTCATCCTCTTCATAACGGGGGCAAATGGTTAAAATCATCCTTACCTGATGCAATCCTGATAAGTATCAATCTACGAAGCTGATGCTATCTGCATTAAAATAAAATAGCTGACTGTTGACTGCAAAGGCACATTTTACATCATACCTAGTCTCCACCCCCTTCTGTTAGCATCCATCTGTCTTGAGAGACAATGGAGGAGTGCGCCTTCAGGAGGGAAGTCAAACCATTGGAGAGTTACAGTGACTGCTGTGGCTGTAGAGACTGATAGGGGAGAGACATGTTTTATTGCAGCTGGGGCAGACAAAGGCATCTCTTTTCGCTGGTGCAGATGTACTGTGGCATTTCTTCTCTCTGCACTCCTCGCAGCAGTTGTTTCTACTCTGGATACTGTATGTCTCCAAGCATTGTGTTTGTCTGCAAGGGATTCCCACACGCCAGGGTTAAGGTTGCCATGGTGATCTTATGGGTGTCAATAAACCTTCTGCAAAAACAATGGGTGTCCGTCAAGCTCCTGACAGGCTGCAACAGATAACTGGTGTACTGCATTTGATCTGGTGGCTCACAAGTTGTATGTTTAAGTTGTATGTGGTGAGCAAGTGCTGTCTGGTTTCTGAATCATAACACATGATTTGAATAACAGAAACGCATAGGGAAGGGTGAAAATTTGACCAGGCTTGGTGTGTTGTGAAGTCACACAAAGCTGTGTATGAGAGCAGAAGGGACCACACCTCACCCTCCACACCACCCGGCCCCACAACACTTGTGGTTTGTGTTTATTAGGCCTAACAGAAGCAAGTAATGAGATGTGTGGGAGCTGGATTTCCCCTTAAAGCCAACCCTGAACACTTCACTACATTCTGGAGGTTTGAATGTGTTTTCCAAGCACATTCCCTTCTCTCTTTTACCATCCCCACAACCCTTTGGCCAAAAACCCCATCTTACACATAAACATGTTTTTACGAGATTAATAATAATAACTGCTAGCCCTTTGCTACCTGGCCATATTGCCAAAGCAAATGTTGATTCTGTTTTTTAAAAATGAAGTTAAGAATGCTGTCTGTCTCAAATTATCAAAGTAGCCCCTTGCCACAGAAATGCTGGTGTGATTCTTCAGTTGTTGGATTTGGAGTCGCAAGTAGGACCATCAAAGAGCTTTTAAATGAAGAGGAAGGGGGAACCACAGCATAAGTGTGGCTTTGTCACCCAGCTTCTGGAGCTCATCAGTTGTCAAGTCTGAGCTTAAGTTTAGAGGTGGTTGGGATCCGAGTGTTTCCTTTGTGTGGCCTCGGGCCCACACCAAACCACCCTCCCTCGGATTATGTACAGATGGTGGCCAGTAATGGCGGTCCACTGTCTATCAAACTGTCTTGCTCCAAAGCAAAACCTTCAGTGACTCGTCATCATGACACGGTTGGCTCTTAAAATGTATACCCAGCAATATCTGTTTGTGGCTCCATCCCCTGGTTTTCTTATCACATGCACTTCCTCTACCCATATATACTTCTACACACACAGACAGACAGAGACATGGACACACTGGAACAAGACCTTTTAGGACCTTTAACATTAGAGTCACAGCGCTCCACAGAGAAACAAGGCCCCTCAAAATGGGGGAATAAGCAAAGAGGCAGCAAACAAAAAATATAGGGAGAGGAAGAAGAATTAGTATTGGCTAAAAAAGGCAATGGCCGGGCTAACGCAATAGAGAAGGTTGAGCGCTTGCAAACACTCCATAAGAGGCACAGGAGCAAACTCCTAGGGGCTGAGGTCCCAATAGAATATTCGAGAGGGCTGGGCCCCGTGAAAGTTGAAGGGCATCGCTATTCAAATGGTGTGTGTCTTGTGATCAATTACTCGGGCAGGACTCAACTCCACACCCCCCAATAAGAGGTAAGAGAAAGGACAACTGGAGAGCTGTGGTGAGCAATGAAGGTATAAAAGGAAGGGAGTGGGAGGCTTGAAGGAAGGATCCACAGTGACAGTAACAACTCACTGGTGGCAAGAGCAGCCCATCCTGTTTTGCCACCTAAGGTCCCCCTGCGGCAACTCCTGCTTGCCAACATCCCCCACTGAAGCCTCACTAAGCGGGCTTGTGCAATGGCAGCTTCCAGCAGATCTCCCAAGAGTTCCAAAATCTCATAAGATCTCACCAGAAGGAAAGCAATTCCCAACCTGATGATAACAGAATAAATGATGTAGGGAGGGAGCTATGGCCCAAAATAGGAAAAGAGGTAGCAAGGGAACACCTAGCTCAGGGGTCTGCAACCTGCGGCTCCAGAGCTGCATGTGGCTCTTTTACACCTTTGCCGCGGCTCCGGGGCGGATACTAGCGAGGGGAGGAGGCGCATTGTGCGCCCCGACACTCCCCACTGTGGCGGGCGCTGTACTGGCTGTGACGTCGCATGGGGGCGGTGCGTGCGTTAGTCACGCACCGTCCCTACGTCACCTTCCCGCCCACTGTCAGATCGTGGCTCCGGAGATATATTTGTTTTAAATGTCGCAATGGTTTTGTGGCTCCCAGTTTTTTTTTCTTCGGAAACGGGTCCAAGTAGCTCTTTTTGTCTTAAAGGTTGCAGACCCCTGACCTAGCTACTTTAAATGAATTCAACTCTCCAGGGCCTGATGAGCTGCATCCAAGGGTACTAAAGGAGCTTGCGGGTGTAATCTCAGAGCCTTTGTCTATTATCTTTGAGAATTCTTGGAGAACAGGTGAGGTCCCTGCAGACTGGAGGCAGGTAAGTTCTCCACATTCAACATGGGGAAAAGCTTGACAACGATACCAGAAAAGGTCCTAGAACAAATAGTTTGTGAGCACTTAGAAAAGGATGCTGTGATTAGCAAGACCCAACATGGGTTTCTCTAAAACAAGGCAAGTCAGATGAAACTTTTTTTTTAATGGAGTAGCAAGTTTGGTGGATCAGGGGAATGCTGTGGACATAGTGTATCTTGATTTCAGTAAGGCTTTTGACAAAGTCCCCCATGATATTCTTGCAAGGAAGTTGGTAAAATGTGGGTTGAACGAGGTAGCTGTTAGGTGAATTTGTAGCTGTTTGGCAGACTGAACCCAAACAGTACTCATTAATGGTTCCTCATCACCCTGGGGAAAAGTGACAAGTGGGGTGCCGCAGGGTTCTGTCCTGGGCCTGTTATTGTTCAATGTCTTTATAAATGACTCGGACAAAGGAACTGAAGGGATACTCATCAAATTTGCAGATGACACCAACTGGGAGGGGTAGCTAATGCTGTAGAAGACAGAATCAGAATTCAAAATGACCTTAACATATTGAGGAACTGGGCACAAGCTAACAAAATGAATGTCAGTAGGGACAAATGTAAGGTTCTGCACTTGGGCAAGAAGAATCAGATGCAAAAATATAAGATGGGGGCACCTGGCTTACTAGCAGTACATTCTAGGCTGCATCAACGGAAGTATAGTGTCCAGATCAAGGGAAGAAAATAAAAAAAATCCTTCCAGTAGCACCTTAGAGACCAACTAAGTTTGTTATTGGTATGAGCTTTCATGTGCATGCACACTTCTTCAGATCAAGGGAAGTAATAGTACCATTCTATACTGCCTTGGTCAGACCACACCTGGAATACTGTGTCCAATTCTGGGCACCACAATTTAAGAAAAATGTTGACAAGCTGGAACGTGTGCACAGGAGGGTAACCAAGATGATCAAGGGTCTGGAAACCAAGCCTTACAAAGAGTGCTTGAAGGAGCTGGCTATTTTTAGCCTAGAAAAGAGGAGACTGAGAGCAGATATGATAGCCATCTTCATATATCTTAAGGGCTGTCACATGGAAGAGGGAGCAAGCTTGTTTTCTCCTGCTCTGGAGGGTAGGACTCGAACCAATGGCTTCAAGTGACAAGAAAGGAGATTCCGACTAAACATATGAAAAAACTTTCTGATAGTAAGAGCTGTTCAACAGTGGAACAGACTCCCTTGGGAAGTTGCGGACTCTCCTTCCTGGGAGGTTTTTAAGCAGAGGTTGGATGGCAATCTGTCAAGGATGCTTGAGCTGAGATTGGACTAGATGACACTTGGGTTCCTTCCAGCTCTATGATTCTTATTGTGTTGACTGTTCATAATTGCCTAGTTAATGTTAAGGATAATTTTCCAATAAGGCAGTGCCTTAAGAAGTGGAATGCCCTGTTGGATCATCTTTGGATGCCATCACAATATAGTTCCATCCATGATTTATAATCTGAACTGGATCCATGGGGGAATCTTTTCCTCCTGAGCTATTCACTTCCAACGCCGGAACAGTTTGTTACAAGCTTTTGGATACCACTAGGCCACAAGAACCAGAGTGTTGGAAGCACTTCAAAGTCTTAATATTAGGCAGCTGCTATCCTGTCTGTACCATTTTGTATGTGAAAGGGATGACAGTGGTTGGAACCAGGGCAAAACCTAGAATTTCTACCAAGTTCCATTGAGCTGTGACTAATTTCTCCAACCACAGAAGGTTTTGGAAGCCTTCATCTCCTGCCTCATTTAAAAACTAGTCTAGACACAACACCAGTAAAAGCACCAAAGAGAACAATTCTGCCCAAGTCAGGAGATTAGCTAGACTGGTTTATTGGCTTTCCCTTTTCTAAACTATTGTGAAAAGTAGTGGGAGCATCAGCCTTTTGCAGACATTTAGAACAAGACACAATTAAATCACTTTTTGAGCTATCAAGGATATTGAGCTATTAGGAAACCCACTACAAGCTTCACAAAACAAGGTATTTATAAATATCTACTTGTATACATTTTTATAAACATTGGTTGGAGTACTGCAGTACATGTGTAAATTTTGGAGGATGACTGTTTTTTTGGTCCTCATAAAGTTTTGGAAAGTGCAAATTTCACAGATGCGCCTTTAAATGAAAGCTGAATCAAATTTCTCCCCTGCTCCTACTCTGGAGTCATATGGCAACTCTGATTCCTAATGAAAAATCCTACACCACTAAATTAAACTTATAAATTAACATAAAGGAGGTTTTGTGTTGCAGTGGCACATAGAAATTCAGCTACATAATGAAATGTACTATAAATACATAAGCTAAACTTACAAACGGGGCTTATGTACAAACCTGTATACAGTGACTTAATCATGGGTGCTCCTTTGGACCATCTAAGGTAGCTCCAGCAGAGAGGACGTGGTGGGAAAAGAGGGTTGTTTTCCGTCTCTTCTCCTCCCGCCATTTGTAAGGAAAAGAAAGAAAGAGGAAACATCAGGTGCCAATTCCAGTTCCAGCTGTCCTGTGCCCTCTTCCTACAAGGCCATCTACGACCAAGTGTCCTTGGGAAGGATCTTGATGAGGGTTCACTTCCAAGGGTTATACAGTACATATGCATGGAGGTCATGTGGAGTGAAGCTGTTGGCTAATGGGTGAAGGAGAAAAAGAAAGAGCCCCCCAAGTTGGCAAAGTGGGCAGGCCTTGACCAGCAAGTGAGGCCAAGAGCTTGAAAACTTGGGCACAAAAAGAGCTTTTAAGCTGTCCACCTTGCTTGGGACTTGACCTGTGCGATTTCAGCCACGTGCAAGTCAAATGCATATAACATGAGGGCTTACTGTATTTTTGATATAGCTATTATATGGAAGCAGAAATGTATTCTTGATTTTTTTTTAAAAAAATTGACCTTTTTACAGTCTGCACTTTAATAAAAGTTTATCAAGGTTAAATACGACATAACAGGAATACAATCAAATCAGTAAAAATATTGTCAAGGACATCACAGAACTTCAGTAAAGACTTTGTGGTTGGTTTAATAGGAAGAGTCTAGTTTCCAGAAGCTGTCTGAAAGAAGGCAGGGGCGGTCCCTGCCCAACCTCTAATGGCAGGGAGTTCCACAGGACAGGGCCTGCCACACCTGTAGGCCAACTGAGTACAAGCCGAGCAAACTTCAGGTATGTGGGGCATCACCACAAGTGCCCCATCAGAGGATCTCAGCGGCTGACGTAGAGCACAGGGGAATTAGTTGGTCCTGAAGGAACTTGTAAGCTGCTTTGGAGGTCAGGATAAAGTGATTTGGTTGGCCACTTTGAAAACAAAATGCTGGGCTGGGCAGCCTTTTGTCTTTGTATGCAGGGATTTTCTTACGTTAGCCAGGTTGCACTTGCGCCTTTGCGGCTGATGGGCCTTCAAAGAAATGAGTGATATTACATATTCTGACAGGGACGCGGGTGGCGCTGTGGTCTAAACCACTGAGCCTCTTGGGCTTGCCGATCAGAAGGTCGGCAGTTCAAATCCCTGCAATGGGAGCTGATGGGGTGAGCTCCCGTTGCTCGGTCCCTGCTCCTGCCAACCTAGCAGTTTGAAAGCACGCTAGTGTGAGTAGATAAATAGGTACCGCTCTGGCGGGAAAGGTAAATGGCGTTTCCGTGCGCTGCTCTGGTTTTGCCAGAAGTGGCTTAGTCATGCTGGCCACATCACCCGGCAAAACTGCCTGCGGACAAACGCCTGTAAAGCGAGATGAGCGCCGCAACCCCAGAGTCATCTGCGACTGGACTTAACTATCAGGGGTCCTTTACCTTTTTACATATTCTGACAGGCAGCTGTATATAATGTAGGCTTTAGCAAGTTGAAATGGCTCAAGTTTGTTTTGAAAATGCATCAGTGATACTCTTAAGATTTTTTATTTAAGTGTAATACACAGTAATCAATATTTATCAGAAGCAAACCAGGCTAAACATATTAACCTTAGGTCTGTTGTTGCGATGCCCCACCGATAGAGTGGCCATTCAGGGTTCTCCCCGCTGCTGAATATGCGTTGGTGGGCATGTTTTTAAAATGCTAAAAAAAATATATTTGAACCCAGTCACTGTCTAACTACAGTGGTACCTCTGGTTACGTACTTAATTCGTTCTGGAGGTCCATTCTTAACCTGAAACTGTTCTTAACCTGAGGCACCACTTTAGCTAATGGGGCCTCCTGCTGCTGTCACGCCACCGGAGCATGATTTCTGTTCTCATCCTGAAGCAAAGTTCTTAACCCGAGGTACTATTTCTGGGTTAGCAGAGTCTGTAACCTGAAGCATCTGTACCACTGTACATGTCTTGGTATTGTCAGTGATTTCCATGCAACACAATTGGCTGATTTTTGGAATAACTAGGTCCAGGTTATTGACAGAAGAACATGTTCTGCCTGAACTAAATGGAAAAGCAAAGGTGGTTTTCCATGGGACAATGTGGCCCACATACTGTTGCAGCATCACGTCTATCCTTAGCCCAGCTGCTGTGGCCTCATCTCATCTCTGCTCTAATGTACAGCACCAATGGCAATTTTATTACTGCAGTGCAATATTAACCACACCTTTATGATCGGAGCAATTGATTCATATTATGAGTGCATTTCTATCTGCCCACACCCATGTTTTCCAACCAGAGCTCTTACTCATTCTCTGTGGGATTGATGAAGTGCCGCTCGCAATTTGAAACCAGCACTTTGGCAACATTATATATTATTTTCAGATTTTCAGAAGCAAAATATTGCAGAACACTTGAGTGAGAAAGCTTTGCTGGCCTGCGATGCTTATCCCAGCTGTTATTGGCTGAGAAAATAATCCCAAGATACTGAAAAACACTTCACTGTCTAGAGACATGTCCTTAAATACTCCATTTATGTACGTGGACTCTCCCCACCTCAAAAATAAAAAAATAAAACATCTGGATTATTTGACAGTTTAAGATCAGATATATCTGAATATTCAAAAAAGCACTATGTTTTTTAAAAAAAATTATGTCCCAACTTCCTGCCTGACAACAGATCTTTAAAACAGCTTAGAACAAAATCTTATAGTTGCTTCCTTCTTGTTTGCATTTCTGAGAATAATCCATATATAAATCATCCATCTGGACTACAAGAAATATATATTGCCATGAAGTCACATCACACCATTATTATCATCATTATTTGTAAAGTTTATTTTTATTTTCATTTTATAATGTGCTGTATATAAAACAGAGCAATTATAACAAACAAAAATTAAAAGAAATAAAATAGGCACATGTAGAATGAGCAACTGTTAACTATGCTATAAGAAAGCAGACCTGCCTGTCCTGGGCTCAGACAGCAAATTTGTGAGTCCCAGACCCTTTGCATCTTTGTTGCGCTCCTCTTACGAGCGACAGGAAACTGCAAATGCGTAAATGCAAGGCACCTGCCAATATCTTAAAATTCAGTTCAGTGGGACTGAATTTAAACAATTTTTGTAAAGCAAAGCAAAATTTCAAAAGGAAACTTTTCTTTATGATCCTATATCTCCTAATTAGAAGTGCATATTTTTGCTTTTCACTTTAAAAAAGAAAGCTTCTTTACTTAAGAGTGCAAAAATATCCGAGGCCACAATAACACAACTAAACGCTGCCTTAATTTGCAAGACAGCGGAGCGTCATGACCTCCACCAGTATCAAGATTAGATTGCTTTACACTTCATTTCCTCCATCTATTTAATGTGACCTTTTGAATATTTCTTGGCAATGACAGCAAACAGGAACATCCTCTCTTCATGCATAACATATCTCCTGCGCTAGATTCCGTTTCTGAAAGAAAGTTGGGAGGGCAAGGAACCCAGGCTGGGGCAAGCTCTGCCTCTGGGTTCTTAGGCTCAGTCCCTGCACCCACCGGCGGAGGAACTGGGGTGCGGGGGCAGCGCACCGCCCCCGGCGGCATGATCCTGGTGGGGTGCCATCATGGTTGCCCCCCCCCTGCGCTGGGCACTACGCCCCTGCAGGCAGTGTGCCACGCCCCTGGGACACGTACCACGCCCCCTGGGATGTGCGCCAGCCCTGCCCCCATCTGCTCTCTGCCCCCCCGGAGCTTGAAGCTCTGCCACTGCCTGTGCCCCCAGTCAGCCCTCAGCAGCCCTTGCCAATAGTTGACAGTAATTTCCTGCCTCCCAATATAATAAATAAATAAATAAATAAATAAATAAATAAATAAATAAATAATATATATTTTTATACCCCGCCCTTCCAGGTTCAGAAAACCGGGCTCAGGGCAGCTAACAACAAAATTAAAACACTTA